>WSZQ02071291.1:4341-17707 GCA_019419845.2 Weissflogia rhopalogaster
AACAATGAAAAATAGACTTACCGTTTGATAGTCAATTCAGCAATACGTTCCCGTAAATCTTTAGACCGTTCATCAATCAGTGAATAACTTGGCATCCGGCGAAAACTTCCATAAGACGAAGTTGACGTAGGATTACGAGGGGCAGCAGTTAAATAAGTCGTATGTGCCTGCGTATTCCCAGTTTTTGCAACACTTCGCAGCTTCTTGTTCTTCAAATAACATCCCAACAAACTAAGACTGACCAGCACAACGATGAAAACTAGCGCACACCCAACTGCTGTATAAAAGATATTTGTAGATTTATACTGTTTGGCGAGTGCATCCACATGCACATTGTTCTCCCTGTGCACTTCCTCCGCTTTACTGCAGGTCTTCTTTCGGTGGAACGTCAATGTTGTGATGTTTAAAGGTGCCACGGTGATGTTTACCTGAATGGTGACGGTTACATCAGTAGAAACAATGCCTGAACATGGAAGGCTCACACTAAACGTGTGCAGCGATGTTGGCACTGATCCTATGGGTGTTATACTCAGTTTAGGTTGGCCTATTGCTACTGGATCTGATATATCAACACCAATTGAATAAGGAAGCTGTAAAAATGTCAAAAATGTGAATTATTTATATTAAAAGATTATATTATCAATATAACATCAATATTGAGATTTAAACATACTTAAGTCTCAATAATGATGTTTAAATCCTCCTAAGTATGTTTTAAATCTTAAATATATAAATAATTAATGATAATTTAAACTTACAGGTCTTCCAGCAAAGCTTTCCCATGTGAAATGAAGCGTTTCAATCTTCGACGGTACAGGAACAACAAAATACATGGCATAATCATTAACAGTGCCATTGCGTACATAGAAAAGTTCCATTTCCAAGCCTGTTATGCAAGAAAACTTTATATTTCTAACGGTAGACGCACTGATTAACGGAACACGTGTGTAAATGACCTTTCTCTTAGGTTTATGTTTATCATATTATTTTGACCACGCCTTAGAAAATGCTCATAAACCTTCAGAATTAATATTTTGGACTTACCTAGAAGACGATGAACTTCTGAAGCACTAAGATAAAAGTTGAGATAACCGTGGGCGTACGTATTGAAGAGTAAAAGAACAGAAACTATGCACTGCACTACTTTCTTCATGATGCACTCTATAAATTTCACAGAATTTTATAGAAGTTCGATGTTTTGTGAGGTTATATTTCACTGGATTTACTTAGTGAAGATAACAGGGTGGTGTAGGATTGATTTTTTTGATGGGAATTGTTGGAATTTCAGGGTAAAATTGATGAAAAACATTTGTTTACTTTAGTGGATGCTACATATCGCGAGGTTATGTTCGACACGATGATGAAGGAAGGAGTGGGATTGATGGACGCATAGAGATGGTAGAACTGGTTCATCTCGGTGGAAAGAAGATGTCGAAGAAGAGAAAAAAGAATTAGTTGGAATATGATTGTCACACGTTGAATGTGTAGAGGTTGATTGTGATGATATAAGATAGAAAGATGAGTTTTTACCGTCTAAATAGACCATAAATAAGGTTAGAAAAATGTGTATGTTGGGTTGCATACATTTAGGGGCACGCATTTAGAAAAAATAGAAAAATCTCAATAAATTTATTATTAAACATTGTAAAAAATTACTTTATAGTAACAGTATATAATTATACCTTTCAATATTCGGGAACTTTTCATTTAGGGTGTATCTTATCCTTTTTTATTTGCTAGAGCTGATTTTAATTATATTTGAATGGTTGGTTGCATGCAAAGTTACAAAGAAATTCAAAAAACTTCAAAAAATGAAAGAAAATTCGAATAAAATATGTCCTAAAACTTTTTAGCGCCAATATTCTACATTTTTCCTTATCCGTAAAGTTGTAAAATTTCCCATATTTCATGTTTTTATCTAGTAATGAACAAGTAAAATTATTTCAAGTTACCACTGTTTTTGCCTAGTACATTTCAGGAAAAAATCATTTGTTATTATGTTGTGTTTTCATGACGAAGAAAAGAAGAAAGAACCAGTTTGAATAGTCTACAGTCCACTTTGAATGTGTATAGGTTGATTGCGATGATATAAGATGTAGGGATTTGTATGTTGCGTTGCATATATTTAGGGGCATAACTTTAGAAAAATTTGAAAAAATCGTAATAAATTATTATTAAACTTTGCTAAAACTTACTTATTGCAATATTACGTATTTTTAACTTTCCATATTTGTGAACTCTACTTTCTGGGTGATTTTATAATTGTCTTTTTGCAGGAACTGTTTTTCATGATATTTGTATGGTTGGTGGCATACGGTTTTACAAAGAAACCAAAAATACACTAGAAAATGAAAGAAAATTCGAATAAAATATGTCCTAGACCCAGCACATGACCTTTTTAACACCAATATTCCATATTTTGCCTTGTCCTTAAAGTCGTAATCCTGCCTAAAACTATGCATTTTTCCATATTTCACGTTTTTATCTACAAATTATCAAGTAAAATTACTTCAAGTACCTTGTAACGTTACTAATTGTAAATAAAGGTCAAAATAACGGTTATATATCAAATTTGCATAGTACGAAACCTTTGTAGATGATTCCAAAAGATTACACAAATATTGTGTGAAAAAAACACAATAAACTTTATTTACACATACGGTAAATACAAATAAATAAAATAAATAGTTATAAATAAATCATAGGAAATTCCGGAAAGGATTTTACACCGCTGCCTGCAAAGTACCAGCTACCAAAGCTGGCAGGTTTGAAATGTAGGGTTTCTTCTCTTCTTCTACAGGTTTCTCCTCAGTTGGTTTGACCTCTTCTACAGGTTTGACTTCTTCAACCTTCTCTTCCTTTGGCAGTTCAGGTTTGGGGAAGTCTTTGGTCACCTTGATGGGTTCCTCAGGAACAACAGCAGGCTCTGGTTTGAGGTCTAAAGTTTCAGGTTTCTTAACTTCCTCGAGTGTTTCCACAGGTTTGATCTCGTTCTTTTCGACTTCTGGGACTTTTGGGACTGGAGCAGCTTCCTTGTCGACTGGAAGGATACCAGCAGCACGAGTCTCTTCAGATTCTTCACGCTGGTCGCTTCCTGAGTATTCGGGGACGGTTGATTGAGCGGTTATGCCGTTGGCAGCGTTAATATCAGAGGCAGCCAGGTAACAACCCTCTTGTTCGGTTTTGACGAAGAAGGTACGGTTGATCTTGAACTTGTCGAGGATGCCGTAGCCCTTTTGAAGGACATTGCCGCTTGGGAGACGTTCACGGGTCATCAACCAGGCGTTTTCTGAAAGAAAGAAGATTTGGGGGTTACAAGGTTAACTCTCTCTAGTAAAGAAGAAGACAACTTACGAGTGTGGATTGGACCAAAACCATTGCAAGACCAAACAACAGCGTAGTTGTCATAGTCAGTTTCGAGGACCGTCAAGGTGGTCTCCGTTGGGATTGGCGTAGTGGCGTACTTGACGTGGATACGACCTTCGTCACCTTTTCCAAGGAGTTCCATGTTACCGTTGATTATTCTCTTGACACCAGTTCTGAGGAAAAAAGATGTAATATTAAAGGCTTTTGACTTTCGTTTAGATTGCGTTGATGAGTTTGAAGGATTTACAGATGTTACTAAGAATTCTGACGGAATGAAAACTTTTTAGTTGCTTTGAATGAATCCGAATGTGTCAAGCAATGTGATCAAAGGTTGGTTGATTTTCAAAAAGTGTTCCAGCCTTGGTCGAGTGTTAATGAAAGACATTTTGATTCCCCCAAGACCTGGCTTTACTAAAGGTACTGAATTCTTGAGACTGGGACATCTTAGAAACCAATTAGAAGCCTGTACAACATGATTACAGATTAGAAAGGCTACTAGTTGGTTCATAAGCAGTCTCTGTCTTTGTACGAGTATCAATTGAAGACATATTAGTCCCATAATATTTATTTATATTCCTGGAACAGACTTGGTAAAGTGTTAATGAAAGACATTTTGTTTCCCTCAAGACTTTCCGATACTAAACTCTTGAGATTGGGACATTTTAGAAACCAACAAGTTACCTTTGTAACATGATTACCTATTAGAAAGGCTGCTAGTCAGTTCCTAACATATCCCAATCTTTGTAAGAGTATCAATGGAAGACATATGACTCCCCCAAAATGTTTAGAATCCAAGAGTAGTCTTGAGGGACTTTAGTAAGAGCCCCAAAGAAAGATTTCTTACAATCTGTTGGTAACTTCGTTGCTAACGTAGATCCTTCCACTGGGAGCCTTCGCATAGTCGGTAACCACACATCTTGAAACCACTTCGGTGAAGGTGAAGTATCGCTCAGCCTCGTACCACTTCCCCAGGAAGCGATTCATGTCGAAGTCCGTCATCGGGAGATACTCAGGACACCATCCAACGTTGGGAATCTGTGCCTGGACAGCGACAAACGCACCCACAACGACGAGCACGACGAACATCTTAACCATCTTCTATACCTTCTGCTAGCTGACTCTCTAGTGTGCCCATCACCGTCCTCGACACCAGCTTTTATAGGCTCACCGTCGTAGCCTACAGACGCCACTGTCAGATACCGCTCATCTCATAAACAGCGCATCTTGAACTTCAAATCATTCGCTCATTAACGAATGAAACTGAAAACATCAATCATGCCCCAAAATCTTTCCGATTAGCATTCTTCCGAAGCTCTATCTTCTTCCTTCGAAGTCTATTTAGAAACTGTAAAAAAACATTTCAAAATTTCAATCACGAAACGTGAAATTGGATACGACCGAATGTGTCTTAAAAGTCTCTGAAGTCTCTTAGGAAATGATATGCATGAATTATGTTGACGCCAGTGGAATAGATTTCGCATTAGAAGAGGCAATGCCCTACGTTGGCCTTCTGAACTCTTTCGAACAACGGTTTGCGACGTTGTACGTCGAGAGCGGTCTCAGATCTGATGTGCGATAAAGTCAATGGCAAGTTATGACCGACGTCGTGCATTTTATCACCTGATATAACCGAGCCGGTAAAATATTCGTGAAGATGACTTTATTATTATTGCTTTTGCGAAGATACCTTAGACAGTTTGAAATTAATTTACGTTTCCAACGTAGAGTTGACCTCGAAAATTGTAGTTGTATGCAAAAAAAGATTTTAGAATAGGCAAAACTACAAACTACACTGTCCTCTACTTTTTGCCAATCCTAGAACGTAGTTTTAATTTGTGTCAGAAGATCCGAAGAACATCGCTTTCTTTTAAATTATTCAATACAGTTAGTTAGCGTTTTAATTATAGACTTTTAATTTAAATGGTCCTAATCAGGTTAAAATTAACTTTAAAACGTTTTGTAGGTTAATGAGTTGATCACATTTCATTGGGTTAAGAGGACCGGGTCCTCTTGTCAGTGAAATCATCGACGATATTAGACTCAATTTTCATGATTTATAATATCGGTTCTAAGTACTCAAATGAAAAACGGTCAAAAGAAATGCGGGAAATATGAAAAAAAAAACCCTAAAACTCGACATTTCTCGGAAAAGACTTTTTTACACGATAAAAATTTCAGTGATTACCCAACGTTTAGGCGTAAATGTGCATATCCAAAACAAACTATATTTAATGAGGAATCGATCCGTACAAAGATTGGCATTCTGTAACATGCAGATTAGAAAATATTTTAGAACAAAGTTTGAATTTCACGTTTTAGTTCCGAATTTTGCCGCCACGTGGTACCGGTCGGACCAGGTCCTCTTAAGAAAACGATCTGATTTTCAAGGTTAAACTATGACGTTGGTCTTAAATCATTGTAGGCAACTAAATGTACTGTTGCCTATAATTTGCCTATAATTTTGCCTATATATTTTCCAAGATGGTGGTTTTTGAATGAATTTTTAGTTCTACGAAAAGAGAGAAACATGTGAAAGATAAAAATATAATTGCTTTTCATTATGATCGAATTAGATTAGGAACAAGTCAAAGTTAAATTCGTATAGTTAAACCTTTGAGGTCTAATCTTTTGCTATCGAGCTATTTTATTATGAAACGATAATTTTTGGGATATCATCTAAAGGCGACTTATAGTAAGCAAAATAGCGCTACCAATTCGATTCAAGGAGACCACGCCTTCTCAAAACCGGCCCTAAATATCCGAAATAGTATCTTTTGTTAGAATATCTCAAAATCTAAAAGTAAAGCTGTTGCCCTCCTGGGCAGCACAGCATTATTCACAGTTATAACTCTCAAAAATTCACATTAATCCACACCTATACAAACCACACAATAAAAAAAAACATTCTTCAAATCAACAATCGCTAATTTGCACAACCCACAACTTTGAACGTACAAGAAAAAGGATAAAAACCACTGATAAATCATCTAAACACTCACACACAAGAAGAATCCATATATAAACAATTCAACGCAAGGATCAGCAACAACAACAACATCACATGACAATCACAATAATAAACATGTAATATAAAAACACATACAATAACAATAAATCAAGACTGAAGGACCAGTATGGTCGATGGCCAGGTCTCTGGACCAAATACAATATTATTATATTTCTAAAAGTATTCGCCTTTTTAAAGCAAGAAACAGATAATTTCCAATGAAATCAATACATTTAGTAAGTCATGTAAAATAGACTGAATAAAATAGCTATACCAAGTTGATCTTTCGAGACCACGCCTTCCAAGAAACCCATACTGGATTAAGATAAGAATCCGGATTAGAAATAATACAAAATCTGCTAAATTAACTCGTTTAAGCGCAAAAAATCAACAATTTCTTGATGACAACCATAGTCGATATATTGTGATCAATATTAAATAAAGTAGTGATGCCAAGTCGATGCTACGAGGCCACGCCTTCCCAAAACAGACACTTTAAGTTAGAAGGTGATAGAAATATCACCAGAGAAGTTTTCAAAATAAGAACACTTTGATCAGTAAAAATTGTTAATTTCTCAATGGGAACTATGAATTTTGACACACTATGTCTAGTACTAAACAAAATAACGCTTCCAAGTCAATTGTAAGAGCCCTCGCCTTCCTCAAAAATGACCTTAAATTAAGCTTTCAGTCAGTTGTTTATAATACGATCAGAAAAAGTTAAAATTCAGCAGATTTAATGCATTTAAAAGCAAAAACTTGATAATTTCTCAATGTACAAGCGTCCGATTCGATTTTTTGGTACATGATGTACAGAGAATTGTAAGGTCCACCTGTGAAAGTTTAAAATTTCACGCTTATAGAAATCGTAACATGCAATTATGTAACCGCCCGCCGCCAGAGTGACGCAAGCAGGCAAACCGAACGCTACTCACATCAGCTACTCAACTCAGTACAGTACGTACGTGCTGCATATTGCGCCGATTGTGAGTAACTGCGTAGATTACGCTCTCGCATATGCCGCGCACACACAATTGATGCAACGGTAATGCAAGAGCGTGCGCGCGCAAAATTGCAAACGTACTTAGCGTTCGCACACGCCGTGTTTCAATGGGGCATTTTCAAGAAAAAATATTTTAAATCAACGCAACTCTTCGTCAGCGCTAAAAAATACACATTTCGCGTCTTTTTATGATAACTTTTACCATATTTAGAATAATGCTACTGGAATAAATGATACACTATTTGATAGCTTAACTCTTCTGCACCAATAATGGGTGTTTAGAATTTAAAATTTTATTTCTTTAGATAGAGTTATCAAGGGAAGACTTTACCCTTTGCTGACCATATGAAAGAGTAAAATGTATCCGATGAGACATATTTCAGCAAATTCTTTATTTTATAGTCTATTAAATGGTGTATAGATTATTCTTATTCTGCTCGTGGACGATCTTTTCTGGAGGGTGTATATAGGAGCGCTCAGTGGTCAGGATGTAAATTATCCGTTGCGCGCTCCTATATACACTCCTAAAAGAGGGCCTTATACAAACAAGACAATAAGAATCTATTCACAATTTAATAGACTATGAAATAGAGAATATGCTGATATATGAGCTATTGAATTCGTTTTACCCTTTCATATCATAAACAAAGGCAAATGTCTACCTCTGATATCTGTATAAAAAATATCAGGGGGAAACTTTACCCTTTGCTGGCTACATGAAAGAGTAAAATGTATCCGATAAGACATATTTCAGCATATTCTCTATTTTATAGTCTATTAAATGGTATATAGATTATTATTGTCTTGCTTGCGGACGACCCTTTTTTTGGGGGGTGAGCAGAAAAATCGTCGTGCGTTTGACTCACGCCTAGCGAAATTACGTATTGGCTCAACTCGTATATGGACACTTTACATCCTGTACACTGCGCGCTCCTTTATTCACTCCCAAAAAAGAATCTTACACAAGCAGGATAGTAATAATCAAAACACTATATAATAATTTATGAAATAGAGAATAAGCTGATATATGAGTCGTTGAATACATTTTACCCTTTGATAGCATACACATGGGGTAAAGTCTACCACCGAGATCTCTGTTGAAAAAAGGAAATTTAAAATTCAAAATACTGATTATGGACCTAAAAGAGTGAAGCTATCTAATGATATATCAGTCATTCCGGTAGCTTTATTCTAAATATAGAAAAAAAAAACATTCTAAAACAGGCAAAATGTGTAATTTATATCGATTCGTTGATTTATGGCGCTTTCATCTTAAAACCGCCAAACCAACGTAAACTTATAAGAAACACAGAAGAAGAAAAGAAGGTGAAGACGAGACGCAGCCAACAAAACACATTTAGCACAAAAGTGATTGGTTTCTTTTATTTTAAATAGTCCTTAACTTAAATAACGCTATTTACAATCTGTATCTGCAGTATGTACACAATCGCCATTCTTTGTCGTCGTGTGACCGTTTCGTTTTGCAAAAATTATAAAAAAAAAGAAACACAAAAAAAGTTACCTAAATCTAAACGTACCACATGTTTGTACCACGAGTTCTACAACTTATCAACCAATAACAAATTTTAAATGTAAATTTAAACACAATTTTCTATACAATTCGCGCTTATCGAATGTTCGTCGGAACAAAACGCAACAACTACCAAAAAAAAACGCCTTTTTTCGATTCATAGTAGTAAATTTTCAAATTTGTCGTCATCGTGAGGCAAGAGCACACATTTTTTTTAAGTTTGGACTTGGAGAGAATTGCACAAAGCCGAATTTTTCGAAACAAAATTTTGAAACAAAAATCGAATCAAATACCAAACAATTCCGTGTTTACATTTTTCCAGCCATTTTTTAAATTCCCCGCTTTTTTAAAGTTTCCTGATAATTTTACATTTTATCATTTTCCCGCCATTTTTACATTTTCCCGCCACTTTTTATATTCTCCCGCCTTTTGTAAATGTTTCATTTTTCCCGCCACTTTTTACATAGCGTTTCATTTTCTCGCCATTTTTTAATGTTTCATTTTATCGCCATTTTTTACGTAGAGTTTTTTTCCCGCCATATTCTTTTACATATGGTTGCATTTTCGCGCCATTTTATTACACATTTCATTTTCCCGCCATTTTCGTCGCAAATTCAACATTTTCCAATAACGTCTATGTTTCATCGTCCATCGTTACGTATTTGTATGTATTTTATGATTCTTAATATTTTGTTTCTTACTTTCGTATGTCTTTGGTGTGTATATTCAAAAAAATATACGTATCGTTTCATAATAATATACATCTATATGCTCCAGTTTTGTATAAAAACCATATATAAGTTCGAGAAAACGTACAAAATGCGTTTTAGCAATAACTTACAATTAGCAACAAAGTGGGTGTGTGCGCAAAAGAGAGAGAGAGAGAGAGAGAGAGAAGAAATAAATACAAAAACGCGTAAATGTTGGATGCCTCTAGCCTTTCAATCTGATTGCTCTTCGCTTGCGCAAGTTTAAACACTTTATGTAAGCGACGTAAAAATAGTAATTGGGGCCCCGGCGCTGAGAGATTGAGAAATGTGAAATGCAAGAGAAGCTAAAGGTGTACAAGCGTACGCGCACGCAAGTGTGTGTGTGTGTGTGTGTGTGGAGAGATGTGGAAAGAGGTAAAAGTGTAGTTTGCGCGCGAAAGTTGGTACACCACGCATGCGCACACACACTCGCCGCCATATTTCTTTGCAAGGTTCTTTCCTTTCGCATTTCGTACGTATTTATGCAATATTATATCAGCTACTTTTGATATGTACATTAAAAATTTCTTTTTTAAAGCTTCTAGAGATAGAAAATTTTGAAAAAGTTTCCTAAATGGTAAAAATGGCATCAAAAAGTTACCAAATGGCAAAAAGTTAAGTTAAGTGAAACGAAAAAGAATGATAAAATTGAAAAAATGACCTAAATGACCTAAATTTGAAAAAGGTACCAAAATTCGAAAATGGAACCAAAATTTGAAAATGGTAACCAAAAATGAAAAAAGGTACAACAATTCGAAAAAGATACCAAAATTCGAAAATGGTACCTAAATTTGAAAAACATACCAAAATTCAAGAATGGTACTAAAAATCGAAAATGGTACCAAAATGCAAAAAAAGTAGCAAACTTCAAAACAGTACGAAAAATGTAGCAAAACACGAAAGGGACCAAAATTCGAAAAAAAAGAATGATACCAAAGTTACCAATGCCGAAAATACCGAAATTGAGCCCAAAAACATGTTAAAGAAAGAGGTAAATCATTTAAAAATGAAAAGAATTTTCTAATGTACAAATCATTTGTAGTAACAACTTTTTAGGTACATCGTTTTGAACACAGCGTCGGTTGAGAAAAACTTACTGTTATATGTTACAATTTGCAGTTAAATCTATCCGTATCAAATATAAAATTACTAAAACACTATGAGGAAGTTTTGAGGGTTTATTAGAGGGGTTCTGAAGGAGGTCCTGGGTCCGACATCCCTGAGGGGGTCCATGGTTCTGATGGGGCAGGTTGGGTTCACTGTTAGGTTGGGGGCACTTGTAAATTTATCACAAAAACGGATTGTCACCGTCGAAAACGTTTCCAAGCTCCTGCAAAGGGTAAACCTCTGCCCACTGTCTTCATTCTTCTCTGATCAAAGCATAGATCATTGGTCAGAGCTCCCATGCAATGTTTTCACTTATGTCATTTAAGATCATGCATGTTCTTGCTGAGGAGCAGATTGTTGTGGGGTCCCGAGAGGTGGCGTATGAGTTCCGGGAGAGATTCGAAGGACAACGGACAGAAGCAGCAGTTAAACCGACCGACACTACCATCACTACTTGCGGAAATGACGTTGCGATGGACTGAACAGAGGTGTTTTAGTAAATGTGCCTTTTGCTTGAACATCGCTACGCAGAGTCGACAAGCGAAGGGTTTCTCCCCGGTGTGGACGCGTAAGTGGGTCTTGAGGTTCCAGGACATTCCGAACTGCTTCCCACAGTATTCGCAGCGGTACTCCCGGACTTGACCACCACCTCCACCAGTTCCAGGTGCAGTGGTTGCCGTTTTGGTCACACCCACAGAGTCTGCGCTTCTAGAGTTCAGGTGAGAACTCTCAGGGTTTTCCTCTCTTTCCGTCGCAGGTGCGTTTGTTGGAAAGGCTGGTATTGAAGGATCTCGTTCCCTGTCACGGTCTTCAGGTGGGTTTACTTGGGCTTGACAGAGAGACCAGGCTCCCCAGGTATGTTCAAACCCTGAGTAGGCTTCCGACACACTCTGATCGGCCGAAGGTGGTCTGTATTTCACTACAACATTATCTCCAGGTGTTCCATCGGCATGCTGACCTGGAGTGGGGGTATGAGTTCGTTCCACTAGGAAAGGAGGAGCACTTAGGGAAAGTGGATGATGCGCCGCCAACAGTGGATGTTGCAGCGTCTTGTATCGTTGATGCATTCCACCCTCGTCTATATAACTAGGCGAGAAGGGGACAAACGGAGGGTTCTGCGCCGGGGAATTGTGGAACCCAGGCCGGCGTTTCCTATGGGGAGTCACGACGTAGTTTTCCGGGGTTTGCACCAACGATATCAGCTTCTGGTCCCCAATCGGAGGCTTCAAATTGGCAAACTCCTCATGGTGTTTCAGAACAATGGGTTCTATATACATACTCTTCCGTTTCATACGATGATGGTGGTAGTGAGAGTGCTCGTGCACCTTGGGAGCGATTTTCACCGTCGACTGGCCTATTTTCAGGGTGTCCCCACTACCTTGGTCTTCCGTACTCTGTACATAAAACACAAGTTATTATTAGCTACACTCTACTCTACAATGCGGGTCATTAATGATGGTATTACCTCAGGTTTGTCGTTTTCATTTTCGTCCCCGTTATCCGCCGCTTTCGAATTCAAGGACAGGTTGACCGGGTTAGGAGACGTACTCCTTCGTTCGTCTTCCTCATTTCGTTCCGCCAGATGGTCATCGTCATCATCATCATCCTTAATCTCGCCCTCTTCTTTCTCGTCGTCGTCCTCTTCACTTCTACGGTCATCGTCTTCCTTTTTTACTATCGTAGTTGACTCGGAACTCGATTCGGAATTCACGGTCCAGCCATCTTCTGTTAGCTTCTTTGCTTCTTCCCGTGTACTTGACTCCCATACGTCTGATTTAATTTGTAGGACTTCGAAGAGTTCTTGGATACTGTCCAATTCGCTAGACTAATAAAAGGAAACATGTTGGTTAGTTTTAGAGCTACATAGAGTTGAAATTATGAGAGTAAAGAATATTATTCTAAAATAGCCTCCTTTATATTCCCCTGGACATTCCTAGGAAAGAGCTAAACAAGCTAAATACTGATTCAAATAAGATTTATCTAGGTTCTTAAGACTGTGGTGCTTCAATCTTCAAAGGGGATACCTTTCTGGATCTTGGTACTTTAAGGAAATGGCCAGGGACACTCCTAGGAATGACCAAAACTTCAAGGGTAACCTTAATACTCTTCCCAAGAAGATTTATGAGGGTCCTTCAGATTTTGATACTTCCATCTTCAACTTTGATAACTTTTTTGTTGCTGGGACTTTAAAGGAGTCTTTGACAATCTACATACTCTTCCCAAGAAGATTAACACATGTCCTTCAGACTTTTATACTTCTATCTTCATCTTGGATATCTTTGATTGATCTTGATGCTTTAAGGGAGTTTCCTGGACACTATTAGAAATGACCTAAACTTCCAGGACGATCTAAATTTAGGTAAGTCCTTTAGACTTTGATACTTCCATTTTCAACTTAGATTCGTTTTTGATCTATACACTTTAAGTGGATGCTCCGGACACACCTGGGAATGACCTAAACTTCTTACTTAGACAACTTAGATTAGATATATCTAGATTCTTCAGACTTTGGTACTTCCATTTTCAACCTGGATAACTTTGTTTGATCTCGGCACTTTAAGGGAGTTCCTAAATAGTCTTCCCAAGAAGATGTATCTACATCT
>WSZQ02071312.1:0-13164 GCA_019419845.2 Weissflogia rhopalogaster
TCCTACTCCTACTCCTACTCCTACTCCTACTCCTACTCCTACTCCTACTCCTACTCCTACTCCTACTCCTACTCCTAAATATCACAGATGAATCCCCTGAACATAACCACAACCGTAAACCACTTCCCTTTTTGCAATCTTCTCTATATTTCCACTCTGGCAGTTTTGCGACAGCATAAAATTGACAATTGCGCTGTTTGAACTATAAACTCATTGTTTTACGATATTTTTTTCAACGTTGTGGAATTGCGGCCGTCGAATTCGATTTCAGGCCAATGCTGGGGGGACGACGAAAATCTGTCGAAAGCTGAGCAGATCTCAACACCTCACACACTCACGCTCGGAAGCATCAATAATGTAGAGGAGGGAATAACGCATTACGGAAGACGCAGTTCGGCTGGGAAATTTGGGAATTTTCTATCTCGTGCGCGACGCACGATGCATCCGCACAAGATGCTGCCAAACAAAGATCGATGTCAATTTCGTTCGGCGGTAAAGAGATTCCCTTTCAGCGGCGCGGCGTCTGGAAGAACGCCTGGGAACGTGGCATGATTTTCGCTCCGTATGGAATTGTATTAAATCGGTCGCAATCTGTTTCATTCTGCAGGCCGTACAACAAGCAACACATCAACGCCATTCCTGGCGCTTTTTTTCTCCTACCTTTTGTTCTTTTCCGTTTTTGGATGAGTATAATCTACGTAATCTTTGGTATAATCAAGGGAAGACATCAATCTATACTTTATACTGACATCGACAAAGAAGAGAAAATACATTTTACTTCCTTCAAAAGTGTATGCAACCAAGTATACACTTTTTTTTCTTCATTTTTTGATTATACATTTTTGCATTATTCATTTGAATCACCTCGATTATGTTCCATCCTGTGCTCAAGGTCCAAAGTTCGATTCTTGGAAGGAATGAATACTAAAATGAATTATTCTTCTTATCAATAGTATTAGTTTATAATATGACTAATTAAATTGAAGAAGAATTGAATAGTGCTAATGACCGTAGTAATCGATGCTCGGTAAAATCCAACAAGAATAACCTAACAAATGAAAAATGGAAACTAAAAACTTCTCAGTTTGATATTACATTAATATTTTTAATGAAAACAGAGGAATCCTTTTTTGATTTTGAAATATATTCTCCTTTTTCTAAAAATAACAGAAACGTCATAAGCAATGTCATCAGTTAAGTATTTTTAAAAATTTCATCACTTACTCATCGTCTGTTTGCTGCGAAAGAAGCGTGGAAGCTTTTAATTTTTCTAACACTCGCAACAATTACAGTAAAAGCATTTCGAATTTCCAAAAACGCTTCGTTTTGTTGGCGTAACCGCGCTGGGTAACAAACGCCGCCTTTTTAACGATCCTCCCGAGTGTAATTAATTGCGAAATGTAAAATAACTTTATCGTCCCCCTCTTGGCCTACGTCCCTCGCCACGAGGTCCAGACAACCAGCAGGATACTTGCATTATTTCGTTTCATACGTTCGTCAGAGGCATCGAAAAGTAATAAATCGAAGTATTCCTATTTATCCTTAAATTGTATGCGAAAAAGTTGCGGCCAGAACGGAAACTAAACCCAATTAATGCCTTCGAAATGAGGATTTCTTTATGCAGACAAACGAAATGTTTTTTTTTTCAATTTAATGAAAATAAACTAAAATAAAGCTTTTCACATGATAGCAATGACAAGAATAACATCAGTTTAGATTTAGATTTTCTATAAATCTGTAAGATGATCTGATGCTAATTCTGATTCCTCTGAAGCAAGCATTGCCCTTCAATTTCTTATTTCAGTCATTGAGAGATTGATAGAATTTCTGTCGAAGCAAAGATATCTGTACAACACAAAAACGACGAGTAAAATTTGAAGCTTTTTTGTAACGTAATAAAAACTTATCCGAAATTACAGCTCGTATCCTAGAAGTCTCATCGAATTTTACAACTTCCTTCGGATGTCTACATCATGGCTCTCAAAATGATCATGCTGTTTGGTTGAATGTACTTCCCTCTATTGATGACAAAGGCTCAAGGATATTTTGACCGAGGATCATCAGCTTTCAATGCAAATTTTTCATCAGATATATGTTCATTTGTGTCGCCAATAGTCATATATTCTTTCTCCTCGTTATAAAAGTAGTCAGCCTCTTGTTTTATTTCAACCTTTTCGAAATTTGCTGCTAAAAAGAGAAGTCATTTTCATTGCAATGAAAGATTTATATTTCTTAAGTATAGTACCTTGAAGTGGTAATAATTTTGATCTTGTTTGTTTTTGCAATTCATTATTTGGTCTTGGAATCGAGGTAGTCTGTCACCGATTGAGGTGGTGCCAATGAAGCTTAGGAAGTAACATTCTTCGCTAATCTTGATCAAGAATCACAAGATTTACATCATATTCCTAGGGGATGATAAAGTACAAAATTGTCATATTTCGATTAACGGAAAATAAAAAGAAAAATAGAAAAATAAAGGTACTAATACATTGATTTTAATAAACAACTTCATTAAATGTTCCAGGACGAGATTTATGAAATGTTATAGCACATACTGATAATAATAAAAAAATGATTTCGCACTATGTTTATTTGTGTATATTTTTAATCATGGCAATGGTATCATTGAAATTTAAAAAATCCGAAAAGGAAATAATTAAATATAACCACAATTGATAAATATCCTATCTCACAAGTTGAAACAATATACACATTTAAAACCAAGAATAGTTAAAATCAGATCGTTAGTTTCCAAGTTATACCCTGCCTAAATTAGGCTCGTATTCACCAGTTGACTCAATTCCAGTGTAGCCAATTCAAGCTTAGTTCAAAAAATAAAATAAAAATTGACGACAGGTGTATTTCTATAACACGGAAATGAAACGTAATTACTACTGATGTATACATTATCATCAATATTGATCGTTGTATAATCAAGGAAGAAAACGTTTATCCGAGGCGTCAATCAAACGATAAATTTCGATGCGTTCCTTAATTGAATCGCGCTTTATTGTTTGGATGTCTACTGTGTTGAGATTAATGACAACGATGCATAGGCCTATCAATTGTATGCATATCTACAGGGTGTTCGGCTAAAACCATCAAGCAATAAACAATCTTACTCCATTTCTGTACATCACTATTATCACACAATAAAAATAAGTTGAGTTCAATTAAAAGACGATTTATAGAGGTGTATACATCGACAGTGATTAATCTAAAGTGCAATCATGCACAACGGTAATATATCGCTGTATATCCGCTTCAAATTCAACCGGAACATGTCCGGTTAGCACAAGCGGTGTTTATATGTGTGTATGTGTGTGTGTGTGTGTGGGTATCCGGTCAGCAATTAATGCCCAGGACTTCGCGATATATCAGAAGATGTCGGATGCATCCCCCACCGTTCCCAAAGCCATCCAAGAGCGTCCAGGAGTAGCAGGATGGTTTCGGTGGAAAAACGAAGTGAAAGTGCGACGATTGATCGATCTTCAGCATGCTGATGAACTCATCTATTTCAGTTGGCGCGCTGTGCATTGCTGCTGTGGATCGTAAACCACAGCGTTTGTGGAAAAGTAAACACATCCCATGGGAGGAGATCGCTGTTTATGCCCCGTCGAAAGATTTAATTTCATAATATAAACAGTCCCGGATCATAAATTATGTATTTGAGGCCTCAGGAGGGAAGGCGGTATCAAAATTAACGTTTATATAATTGCTAATGTTAAGATTTTCCAAACATAAATCCCTTTTAACTGTGAGGTTAGTGACTTTGGTCATTCTGAAATAGTCCGTTGAGAAGGTAGCAGCAAATTCAAAATGTATTTACAGTGACGCTTGCTGTATACGAAATCTTCTTTGTTTGGAATCTTAACTACAACGTAACATTTTTCAGATTATATTAATGTACATGAAAAGCCCACCGGGGCAGCATAGTGGATAGTGGGTTCAATTCCCCGCGGTGGGTACCATTAGTGTGAATTAATTCACATCTCACACTATTCAACTACTACACAACACAACTACACAACAAACAATTACGCAACAACCACTACAAAAAAATTAACACAACTACAACATAAACAACGTCAACAATTACATTACACATAAATATTGCACAAAATATTGCATGTATAATTGTAATATATATACACAATATTATTTATAGAGCGATAAAAGCACAAAATGTTGCTCTTGAGACTTTCTACAGAAGGCGACAATTCCAAATAGCCATGATGACATGGTTTAATATATAAATGCATATATTCTATTTTATTTCAGTTTTTGTTTAATCCAAAGTTTCATTTGGAATTGTCACAATGATTTTCTAACCATTAATACCTAAAATAGAATGGGAAATCAAATAACTACCGTTTTTCATGTATATCCAGGTCTTTCAGGCAAATTCGGTGTAACAAATATTTCTTTAAAATATTTTAATTATTATAAACCAAGATATCTTATGTGTAAAAATAAGCTACAAGTTTATATAATCGACAATGTAAAAGTTATTTTTATAAATCAATTTTTTTTCCTCATAACATAGTCATTTGGCGGTCACTAACAAATATCAACATCCACAAAAATCCTAATCATCCAGACATAAACATTCCGAATGCTGAGGCGTCGAAATCGTCACCGCGAGATTGTAACTCTCGCGTTTCGGCGATGGCGGACAAAGGAATGGTCCTCCTTATGATGCACCCCTCGGGTATAAATAGACAACCAATTCCCCACAATCATCAATCCGTCACCGAAGTCCGTCTTCAGCAACCAGTCCATCTTCAGCGGCCTGCCCGTCATTAGCAGGCGGTCCACCTTCAGCATCCATCTTCAGCACCCAGTCCATCTTCAGCAGAAAGTCCGTTATCAGCACCCAGTCCATCTTCATCAGCCAGTCCGTCATTCATCCACCTTATCTTTTATTGTGGCCCAACAAACCCCTCAGTCACAATCCATAATTTACTGGAAAATTCTTCCTTAAGAAAATGTCTATCATTTCGCTCTAAATAAAAATACGCCATGTTCTCACTGGCACAAAACTCTTACCATTCTCCATACCAAGAACGCCAAGTTTATCCAATATGTCCGCCGCGCCGGTTTTTCGAAAACAAAACAAGGGCGCGTTTTGACTTTATTTGTTTAGGATCTATTTGAATAAACGGACCATAGAAAGAAAAAAAACGTAAATAAAACGTCGTTGATCGAGGGAGAGGTGGGCGCGCTCCATGTGCTGGTGGCAAACACATTCAAAATATAAGAAAAATGTGAAGGCCCTATGCCAGAGTATACTTACACTAGAGGTGGCGAGGCAAAAATTGTCTAGTGCTTTTAAAACTAAGCACAAACTAACAACTCCAAGGGGTCAGGTTTAATGCATTAATTGTGTAAACAAAAGCGCGCTCGGCTTTTTCTCTCTTTTCTTTTTGGCCGCAAATTTCTTGAGCTATGTGTCATGGGAGAAAACGATGCTAGCATTTTTTTTCTTTTTCTGTTTGTTTAAAGATATCACTGTATACAGAGTGTTATAATAATACAGAAAAGACAACAAATAAAATTCGATGTTTAAATTTAGTTTTTAAGCTGGGTTAGGTTAGCTTAGGTTAGGTTAGATCAGGTTAGGTTAGGTTAGGTTAGGTTAGGTTAGGTTAGGTTAGTTTAGGTTAGGTTAGGTTAGGTCAGGTTAGGTTAGTATGTTCCTTTTGGTAAGGTTAGGTTAATACAAGAAAAACGTAATTAAATATCCGGTAATGTGATACGATAATTGATTCTTTGTTTATTACAAATTATTTTAACGAACCTCTTTCCAAACCTTTTTGCCTTCTCTTTTATCTACCTGCATTAGGATAAGTAAACACAATGAAATCGTAGCTAGAAAAGTCTGCTGCTCCCACAAATATTTGATTAGGAAAAATCTCAAATAGAAATCAATATGCAAATGTCAAGTATTTTTCTGTTTAATTATTTGCACAGCGAGAGCAACGTCTTCCCATGGCAAACACGCACCACAATTCGCGTAATACTACTTATCCGGTTCGGCGAAAAGGCGCACTTCAAGTTTGAAGGCAATTTATCATTCGTATTGTCGTCGCTAACGAGCGCGACACATTTGCATCTTATTGCGTTAAGAAGCTCGCAGATTTGAGGCGGAAATGTTTTCCGTAAAATGAACTCAATTTTGGATTAATTCATTTTAAACTTTCGAAGGATTTTCTGCATGATTTTCCTGAGATAAGTGAAAGTTATTTCATTAAGAGTATATTATAATTATTAAATAAATTAGTAGCGAATAATTAGAATTGTAAGTTTTTTTGATTTTAGAATTTTAGGATAGAAAACTATTTTAAGATGAATTAGACCAGCTTTAAGGAGCAAAAAGTGCCGCATAAATGAATGAAACAGTAATTACTGCCGTTTAAAAGATGAAATCATCGAAAATTACTGAACAGAATATCTTGTGACAAATTGTAATAAATCAGTTCAATCCTTCAATAAATAGTTATTTTTACGATAACAAATTTTACGCAAATCAAAAAAATGAAGTCTTTTATAGCCTTTATAGTAATTATAGTTTGCATAAATGAATATTGGAAGTATAAGTCATCAATATGAATATAAGTATAATTACAATAAATATAAGTTATTTTTCTACTCACTATCCATGAGTTGATTCTATAGATTGATAAAGGTTGTTTGCAAAGCCACAAAACTAATCCTCAATTCAAAATGTATAATTTATCGACATGCACATACATTTAATGCATCTTGCATCAAAGGGTCGAGGCTATCAGCTATTCATTGCACGCGTGTTCACCGTCAGACAGGAGGAGTGAAGGGCAACTAAACAAACTACATTGAGAATTGAAAGGAAAAGCACCCTACCACCTTCTCAACATACGAGTACAACACACAAAGTCAAACATTCTATAGTAATCTATAGAATAGTGAATGTCATTTTGGGGAGAAAACATGCGTAACACTGACAATGGAATATCATTAGGAGAGTATTCAAACTCGTCTTTGATGTTTTGAGATGAAGTATATAAGAGTCAAAAGTCATTGGAAAAGAATACGAAAGTTTAAGGTACTTTTCTTGGAGCATTGCTATAGAAAAAAGGTTATTAAGAGGGAAAACTATATTTGGATCGCTGTGTTTCAATACGAAAAACATAGCAGTTGTTAATGTATTTAATTGTAACACTGGTACTTTTTCAAAGTACTTTTTTGAACATTTGCTAAAGAGTTGCGGCGCATAGTGGTTTGAAGCGATGTTAATCCGCCAAAAACATTTGAGCGCGCAATCGACGTGAAATAGTAGTTTCAATTATAAATCCGGCGAAATCGAAATTCCCAATAATATTATCGGGAACATATTAAACCTTATGAAAGTACATGAAGTAAGAAATGATTTTATATATTTGGCAACTACCCTCGAGAACCGATAAGGGTGGAAAACCAACATTGAATGTGAAATCGAGGTTTTCAAAAACGTATTTTAAAAAGTCTTTTAAAACTGCAGGAATGACTGACTTACCATGGTCGGATCAAGGTAATATTTATATCTGAATGAAGTAGAAGAGTTTAAGAACATTTCACCACTTGTTTCATGTTGATAGCTTAATATTTATTATACTTAAAATATATTTAAAACTATGCCTCGAAATGAGCAAATCGAGCGCGCGATCGACGCCGACGCGACGTTAGCGCGTGTTCAAATGTTTTCAACGTATTACCGCTCGAGTAAATTAGTTTCTAGTCTATTTTTAAATGTTTAAGGCGTAAATTATAGGTTATAGGTTATGAATGTTTTTGTCGGAGAATTTCGTACATATACCATCTACCTCCTTCCAGCAATGCGCGTGGTCAATAGTTAAGAAATGATACTGTCAGCAGCTAGTTTCTGGTCTATCTGTCTTTGCAAGCTTTTTCATGCGTTGTTCCTACAATGTGTCCTCTTCTCACAGGAGTTCTAGTCTTATACTATGTGTCCATTAAATTTCATTAAAATCCAAGAGGTCTCAATTGTACCCTCTCCTCAAAATGTTTAGAATCCATGAGGCTCAATCCGTGTCTTCTCTTTGTCAGTTCTTTCTACTATCAGACATTTAGAATACCTTCGAATTAGCACGGCTAATTTTAAAATTATTTTCGTATGAATTTCACAAAGAGGTGTTATTCACTAATGAATTATCATTAATCAAGTAAACAAGTAAGTCTCATAAAATTAATTTAAACGTCACCTAATCGCTTAACGTTAAAAAAGAAATTTACAAAAAATACGTAGAGAAACTTTCGTGCCGTGCCGATAAGCCAACTGAAAACTCGATTTCCCTTAATGCGTAATCCCAATTGGAAATCCATCACCGCAACGGGAAACCTTTGTTATTTTAAGTTCGAATTATGGCTCGCGCAACTGGGACCTAAGTGAATTTTCATGTTTGAGGGGACAGTTTCGGGTAGTTTAATCTCGCCTTGAAATATTGCTGTTAAACTTAAATGTGCCCGAATCGCCGCTAAAATATACGAAAACTGGGGCGACCCAACTATTTCTAAACCGCCCCTTTTTTACCCCCTCACCTCTCCTCACCACCATCAAATCCATATATGCGTGAGCTGTGCCCATTTGCAACGATTTGGTAACGAATTATTAAATATTAATGATCGATATTTGATGTTCATTAAAACCCTCCGGAGCATCCATCGAGTCTAGAGTCTCCAGTCCAGGCTATCCCTCGGGAAAATGTGTATAGTCGCCATGGTGGGGGTGGCGGAAATTGGAAACACATAATTTTCGTGCATGCCGATGGTGTACCCATCAAGGCGTGTAGATTTTGATGTCTAAATTAATACTTGAGGGTTTGGGGGACGGAGAAAAGGGATGCAATTCGCTCGTTAACGGAAGCTTTTAGAGCTCATTAAAGATGCACAAGTCTGGTGAGGTTTTGGCGGGGACGAAGGCAGCGCCAAATGTTGGCGAGATGGCGAGGCGGTGATGCCGGAGGCAGCCGAAGCGACGCAATGTTTTTTTCTACTCGCACAGTGTTTGTATAATCGCGGCTTGTAGATGATTCATCCTCGACTTTGTACTCTAATCTACTTGCCGATCACACTAATGCGTTGCATTAATTTTTTCTTTAAAGTCTGAGTGACATGAGAGTGATGAGTGATTAGCCAATGATCGATCTTTCACACGCTTCAATTCAGTAAGTAGACGGATTTGGATTAGAGATCATTTAAATATACAATTTACTTAGTTTTATTATTAATTAGTTTATTTATTATTCATTGTGTAAAAATTTCAACTTATTTATACTTTTCCTGACTTAGACATTTCACTAATTTTAATATTTCCCAAAATGAATTGAATGAAACCTCATATATTCGTTATTTTCAATTTTTTTGCACTTTACCTGAGTTAGTGCAAGTGTAAAATGATTAGTGAACATGTTTAATTCTAATATTTATCAAAAATAATTGACTGAAAAGCCATTAATTCGGTATTCTGTTATTCTTTTTTATCCTTTTCCCAATTCAGTGAATGTGTAAAATATCTAGCAAGATTGTATAATCCTTATATTTAACCAAATATAATTGAATATAATGTCATAGCATTGTTATTTTCAACTTTTTTATACTTTACCTGACTTAGTCAAAGTGTAAAATGTCCTATGAAAATGTATAATTCCAATATTATCAAAAATAATTGACTGGAAATCCCCAAAATTCGTTATTCTAGACTTTTTTATACTTTACCTGATTTAGTGAGAGTGTAAAATGTCTAGTAAATATGTATAATACTTTTATTTAACCAAATGTAATTGAATAAAATGTCATAAAATCCATATTTTCAACTTTTTTATACTTTACCTGACTTACTCAAAGTGTAAAATGTCCAATGAATATGTATAATTCCAATATTATCAAAAATAATTGACTGGAAAGCCCCAAAATTCTTTATTCTGAACTTTTTTATACTTTACCTGATTTAGTGAGATTGTAAAATGTCTAGTAAATATGTATAATACTCTTATTTAACCAAATGGAAATGAAGAAAATGTCATAAAATCAATATTTTCGCCCGCCCGGGTAGCTTAGTGGGTAGCACCTTGGCGTATCACGCCAGCAAACGAGGTTCGAGTCCTCGGGGCGGGCATCACACACTGTGATTATTTTTCACACAACACACTCACCCACACACACACTCAAACATATGCAAACATACACACTCAAACACACTACTTCGAACTTTCAACTTCAAACACAATATCCAACTTCAAAAATTCAACTTCACACATCACTCTACTGACACTTTCAATTCACTGCGAGAACTATTCTCAACGACAACAACAACAACATATACATCAACAACTCACCTCAACCAACAAACAATTGTATAAACACAATACATACTTGTAAATAACAACAATACAAAAACATACAAATAAAAATAAAACATTACCATGTCGGAAAGACCCACAGAGGTCGATAGACATTAAAATATATGATATTATTATTATATCAATATTTTCAACTTTTCTATACTTTACCTGTCTTAGTCAAAGTGTAAAATGACTAGTGAAAATGTATAATTACAATACTTATAAAAATTAATTGACTAGAAACATACAAAATGGTCTTTATTAATTGTTTTACAAATTGCCAGACTTAGTGAAAGGGTAAAAATTAAACAAATCATATTAGATGAATTATAACGATAATTCCTACATAAAACATAAGTACAAATCGAAAAGCAAATTCCTTATCAATATCCATCTAATAAATAATTTCAAAGCAACGTCTGGTTGTGCCGCCAACAATTAATTATCGGTATTAAAATATGTGAACGCAAATCACTATCAGGATTAGCAATCGCGTATGGAAATGTTCTGCAAACGCAGGTCGCAAGCATTGCGTATGCAAATACTGATTAGAAATTGGTGCAGTCGCCGCATTTGAATACGGTCGCAGCGCGTATCCGTCACATTTGCCGTAATTATGTTTGTCTAATGATGCGCTCAATCTGGCCAATATATCAATATCTTATTCACAGCCAGAGACAGAGGCACCGCGCTACCAATTTTAATAATCGCCTCGCTCAAGAAAAGCGACCGACATGATGATCAACGACGCGCCCCAACCGAACCGGCACTGCATCCATCGACGGCGCTTATTAATTATTTATGTAAATTGATCGGCAATCAATTGGCGGCGCGGCGTACTTATTTATGCGTCTTGGACCTTTGGCTCAGTTGGATCGGTGAAAGACTAATCAGAAAAGAAATCAAAAAAGACGAGGTTGTATACAAGAGAGTTGGAGTGGAACGTAAATAATCGAAAAAGAAAGGATTTAATTGATGCTGATCATATTCAGATAAACACAAATATATGTAGGTTGATGCATAGATATGACACTGTGTTTTTTTGAAAGTATTTTAATAGTTTTGAAACGAGAAATTGATCTATATTCAATATTTGAAACAAAATTTGTAATTATTTACTTTGGCCGCATGTTTTATGTGCTTACTAAATCACAGAACATACGAAATATATCAAATTATAAATTTCCTTAGTTTAGTTTAGTTAATATTTTGAAACTTATGTTAATTTTCACATTTTAACTAGTTATTTTACGATATCGCTAAATCAGGGAGAACATTACTAATTCAAAACAAAAATGTTATCAATTCTTACTCTCATTCTGTGACAAATAATGAAATGTATATAGTTTAACTAGGAATTTTACACTTTTACTAAGTCAGAATTTCCTAAATTTCTAGTCTTTAATTAATTCATAGTCTCATTCTGTGAAAATTAATGAAATTATACACTTCAACTAGGAATTTTACACTTTTACTAAGTCAGGGAAAGTGTAAAAAAAACTTAAAAATGGAAATGTTTAGTCATATTTATAGTAATATATAACAATTAGACACTTCAATTAGTTATTTTACACTTTCCCTAAGACAGTAAAAGTATGAAAAAATCAATGATACTACTTTTTCACCAACAACAAAACATTAAAAACATTTAAAAAGTGTAAAATTACAATCTAAAGATTACATCAATTTAAATTCTCTGCTCTTTTTAACCATAGATAATCCACGCACACGCGTGAAAGAGCCATCGCCAAAAGAAACTGGTGAACCTGGCAGAGAAGTGGAATGAAGTCAATGAAGGTAATTTCCTTTCGCCCGCTTTTTTTCGTGCCGCCTCATGACTGTCGACGAAATAAATGTCATGGCAATCATTCGAACACGAACATGCCGCACCGCTACCGCCAGGCGTGTGCGCTCCACATTCCACGTTTTGAGGGGGCGGCAACAGTGGCGGCGGCTGGTAAGTGTAGGAAGCCGCGCCACGGTGGGTACGCTTCGGTAGCTGCAGGCGCAAAGGTAGTGGCGGCAGTGTTTGATGACCCGGCAAATGTGAAACATTAGCGTGAGCCCGAGCAAATTTCGAATATTACGCCCGTTTGCGGCACCCAAAAAGGGATGCATTTTAATATTTTAATGCCTCTCGGCTTGCGTTTCGCGCTCGCTCGCAACGCGCATACATCATTTGCGCGCCGAATTTGCATAAGTTACGTGCATTTTACTGACTGTGGATGTCGTCAAAGAGAATTTACAATATTATCCGAGAATGATACATTTCAACATTAAATTTTCATTAGTTTTTAGTTATATTATAAAGCAATGTTTAAATTTAACTCGTTATTTTACACTTTTACTAACAGTCAGTTAAGGTATGAAAAACTTTTAAAATCTAAATTGTATTAGTGTTTAAGTAAGTATGTTATTTATGAATAATTTCAGAAATATGTATTTGTAGATATTTTACACTTTCACTAAGTCAGGCAAAGTATAATCAAGTTGAAAATGTACACTTTACACTTTAACCTTTTCACTAACAAAAAGTTCAGTTAAAAATGAATGTTTTTTGTTCAGCATATTCCTCTCTTAATTTGTAATAATTTTTGTTTGAACATCGTGAAGCACCCTCGTCTAGTTTCGGAGAAATTCGAGTGAATATGTGCTCCTATGAACGGCTCAATTGAAAATTTCAAATTTTAATCGTCATTTTATTGGCTTTCCCAAAATTTGTACTCATTTGGGTCATATAAATACCATATGAAAAGGAGCACGATTTTTATTTTTTATTTTTTTC
>WSZQ02071323.1:0-22621 GCA_019419845.2 Weissflogia rhopalogaster
AATGAAGAATAGTTTATTTATCACACAAGTATAAATAGTTAACAATGGACAGACGAAGGGAACAGCGATGTTGCGCGTGCGGTGGCAGAAAACTAACTCCTCGAGATAAAGAAATATAAAGACCTCGAGGGTGCATTAAAAAAAGAGGGATAGTATAAGTAAGATAGAGAAAGAGAGCAAGGGTCGAAGAGAAGAGATATACCTGCGCTTGGAACGCATGCAAAGATTGGAAACAGATGTGTAGGTTTGAAAGATGTGCAGAGTTGAAATTGAGAGAATAAACAGTGGAAAAAAACTTTGAAGAAAAACAATATCTAATATATGTTAAAGTGTGGTCTTGACCGCCACACATTAAATGAATTGCGACACGTTCGTGGTAGATTGCTTCGATGGGTGCAAATATTTTCATTTGGGAACGACCTGACGTAACCCCAAGAACGAGGTCGCCTTAAATCTGCCATCAACAGAAAAAAATAGTTGATCCCGTGACTTTTACGTCAGGTTTCGCTGGAAATAAAAAAAATGCAAACCTTTCAGAAAAGTACACAAATTCTTATTCATGAAGTCAGCCCTCCTCAGGATAGATACATATACTGACTAATCAATACAAATGTTTAAAACATAGCTTACATAACGTCGCAGTTTTTCATAATTTATTCTATTAGCACATATTGGTAATGGTATTTACATTTTTAAAATTTCCATTATTATCTCAGGTGATGATTCCTGTTTGTATAATTTCTTGTATATAGGTATATATAAAGATACATTTCGTACAAAATATAAAGTTTGTTAATATTCTTAGAGAATAAAGAGAATAGAGAGAATGTTGGTAAGAAAAATTAATTTCACTTTAATACAATATTTGGTTAAAATTTCACTTTTTCTTTAAAATAATAATTGTAGTCAAAGATTCTTTTAGTGTTTCTATCATTGGTGGTAGGCTCCTATGCTTTCCCCGAAGACCACACTAAAAGTCTGCATTGGGGATCAAATGACAAATTAGTTATTGACGTGGATCCTGGTATTGATGACATTGAAGCCATTACTTTATTACTTAATCAGCATTTACATAGGAAGGTGGAAATAGTTGCCATTATTATTAGTGAAGGTAATACTGTGCAAGACTATGGTTTGCAAAATACTTATAGACTACTACAAAAAGCTAATGCATTACAAGTAAGTTGATATTATAATGAGAGTTCCTGGGTTGTCCGAAGCAGATTTGACTGAAAATTTTGTATGAGTAGAGTATGGAGGTAACCCTTGCTTATCGAGGAATCGAAATGAATGGAAATTCATTAATTGAGCTAAATTATTACATGTTCTTCTTTGATTTGCCAATGTTACTATCTCCTTTATTGTGCATTAGTACTATAAAGGAAATGTATAATTTTGAAGATACTTTGGATTATTTTTCTGGCCAATTGGCGCCACTAAAATGGGGAAACTCCCATTCTCCGAAATTATTTCTATATATGTACTACACATACAAAAATGTTTAGTTAAATTTGGACACGTCCCTTTTTAGCATGCCACTCTTGGTTACCCTTTTTATATTAGATATGACAATATATACAAATTATCTTTAAATTTAATTAGATCCCTGTCTATCTTGGTTCCAATAATCCCATATTGCCACACCATACCAACAACCCTGAGAATTACTTCGGCAAAGATGGTTTTGGCGATTTAAAATGGGATGGACCGAAACCACCAATAAGCTTACATAGAACCACAATTTCCCCGGTTGCTCTCAACGAATTAGTCAAGAAATATCCACAGCAAATTATTTATTTCACCCTTGGCCCAATGACTAATCTTGCCCTTGCAATGCGAATGTACAACGGAATCTCTGCAAAATTGAAGGCGATTCATGCAATGGGTGGCATGTATCGTGATGAAACCACAGTACCTGAATTCAATGTGGAGTTTGACCCCGAATCTGTGGAGATTGTTGTTGATCAGCTGAAATGCCCGATGACATTCTTTACATGGCAGGCGTGTATCGCTGATAATCCACCACGTGTAAGTCCAACGGTTTAACCGTTATCGATAAGTGGTTTATCTAACAAGTAACAAGCTTACAACATGATGCTTTTAGGGGTGGTTTTACGATGCTCCAATTAAGAACTCCATTTTTGATATGATTGTTCGAGCGGAAAAATCACTTCAAGCTATGCATCCGAATGATTTGACATGGGTTAGCTGCGACCCAATGGCGGCCATTGCTTATCTTGATAATAGTATCATTGTGGAATCATATGAAAGTCCAGTACAGGTGCAATTGGATAGTGGAGTTGGTCGTGGTGTAATTTCTAATTTTTCAAACAGCGACAATCCAGGGTTTGAAAGACATCCAGTTAAAGTTATTACAAAAATTAATATGGATCTAATGCAGCAAGTGTTCTTGAAAGGACTTAAAGAAATTAAGACCGGATGGCTTAACAACTGAATAACTAATAACTAATATCAATTGATTGATGAGAAATAAATAACTTTCGCAAATTAATTACAATTGATTATATTATTAATTATTTTGATGGAAAATACGTAATTTAAATGCAGCTAAACAAGTTTTAGTCTTATATTTTAACGAAATTATCAGAAGGAGAATGCGAACGATTGAATATACCATTCTCCCGAAGTGTTAAAGCACAGTTTAGCGAAAATAAATTGTTTAAACACATCTAAACACGTTATACACTTACAAAAATAATAATATTGTATTTGGTCCGTAGACCTGGCCATCAACCAAACTGGTCCTTCAGCTGTTTATATGCAATTTTTTGTTTATT
This sequence comes from Weissflogia rhopalogaster, assembly GCA_019419845.2. Taxonomy (NCBI): domain Eukaryota; kingdom Metazoa; phylum Arthropoda; class Insecta; order Coleoptera; family Staphylinidae; genus Weissflogia; species Weissflogia rhopalogaster. The sequence goes on from WSZQ02071323.1 coordinate 2,799, forward strand.
GTTTTTCAAGTACATGATATGTATTGTGATGTTTTTACAATTTGTTGTTGTTGGTATTGTGATGTTGTGATGAAGGTGATATTGATGATATTATGGTGATACATCCAATAGTATGACGCCGATTTTTCTCCGTGTTCTTGAGTTTATGTACACAGAATGCATTGTACATCATGGTGTGAATTGTGTGTGGCATCGTAAGATGTGATTCTTCATTAATATGTGAATAAATTGAAGTGGCTTTTTCTTGAATGTGAATTTTATAGTATGAATTCTGAGTGTGAATTAATAAATAAATTAATTCACACTAAGTGCTCTCCCCGAGGACTCGGACCCCGTCCGACTGCGTGATAAGCCGAAGCACTACCAACTGTATACACATGCATGTTTAACGAAAATTAGTTATTTTTTAGGTTCCAATAAAAGAGACAAAAAAAGTAAACGCCAAAACATTTATATATTTTATTACTCGTTGAATATATTCGTATTGACTTTTTAATTCCATTTTACGGAACTTGTGAATCACATTGACGCCAAAGTTTCTCACCTCGTGACTCCAAAATTCTACGCCATGTATTTCGCAACATCCTATAAAAAAGAGTTTACTATCTTACCCTAAATCATTTTCAACCTTGACTTACTCTACATTCGTATAAATTTCCTGAGTATTTGGTAATACTACCCGCAGAATATCTGCAGCAGACATAACCACGATACTCAGAAATTGCGATTGGTCATCCGGAATGTGGCTTTCGCAATCACGATCCATCATCGATAAGGGTGTATAGCCCATTGCCTTTTCCTGGTCACCCTGGGCGAAGAATTCACCTAAATTTACATTCAAAATATTTCACATTTATCAGTTATTTAGGTGTATTAATGCTAATTACTAAAATTAGTATAGCCTCAGTGGCTACTTACAATACAGGGCATCAGTTAAGCGTTTGGTAACACTAAATGGCTTGCCCTGGCCAGAGAGATCCGCCATGGTCATGCACACACTTCGTAGGCAATATTTCTGCATGGGATCGTCAAAGTCAAATGTTCCTTGATTGATAATCGGTAGCAACACTGCTCGATTCTTAAAGTAGTACATCAGGTCCGTAAAAATGATGTTCTCGTGGACTTGCTTGAGGAAAGCCGGTGAGCTTTCATCGTTGAGGTTCCTGAATACGCGATATCTTTTTAGCAATTGCTCGGTGACGAAACAGTGATGATTTTCCCAAATGGAATCCTCATAGATGATGGCGAGGCGATGATTTGTCAACCTGAGGAAGTTGTTCGTCACACCGGAATGGTCAATGTCATGGGTGAGTGCAGCAATCATCAATGCTTGACGCTGTTAGTTAAATTAAGATATACGTTAGCGTCAAATTAGGATTAAGACCGATATTAGGAAAATAGAGATTATTCAGTGATTGTCAAAGTTTGACACTTATACTCTTTTCATAAAGCGGCAGATTGATATCTTCAATGGTTTGAATGCTGTTTCTGAAAATTTGGCAATGTTTCGCTGTAGTAGAAGAGAAAAACGTGTTTAGATGTACTCAAACCACTTAATGTCGGCAGAAAAGTGTGTTTAAACATATCGGGAGATGACCGTCTTGATGAATATGTATACTTGTATGACTTGATATGTATATATGAATACACTCACTTCTATCAAGTCGAATTTTTCCAAATTACGTATCAAAATCGTATACATACAATGTGATACATTAAAAGCATGCTCAAAATTATGATAAGGGTTTTGTCTATAACACCTCCGTGTAGTCAATATAAATGGATACAAGTTCTCGAAGTCAATGGCTTCATCGGGTATAATATCACGCAGCATTTTAATAAAAATATGTGGCATCCAAGGCAAGTCGTCAATAGCAATGTAGTAACTGAATCTGCAAGAAATGAGTACTAGTATTCTCATTTTCAAATCGAAAACAGTACAAATGTCGCATACTCTAATAAATCCTTGGGATAGATATTCATATTCTTAGTATCCTGTTCCAATTTGTCTAGTTCCATACGGCAGGGCTTTAAATGATACTGAAGTAAATCAATGGCCATTTCTAAACTGTTTTCAGTCTTTGTAATCACTCGCTGACTTTGTGCAAAGTACAAAGCGAGACCTGCGTAAGTTGCAATCTCTTCCATCATCTGCTCATCTTTGGAGGTGAAAAACGAATCATTGGTTTTATTTACCATTGAAATAAGACCTGTAAAAATGGAGTTGCATAAAGGGATTGAGGGTGAGGAGGATGAAGGAAAAGATACCCAAGAGTTGATTGTTGGTGATGACCGGTACACACAGTTCAGTGCGTTCTATGATCATTAGCTCTTCGTCTACATCAATCTGGGTTTTGAAGCGCGAATCATTATAGAGATCTTTTACGTTGATGGGTTCTCTGTCATAGAAGACCTGACAAGCGACTGTATTCTCTCTGGTAAAGCGAACTGATTGCTTTTTCTTCACAAGAAACTTGTGAAAGTCTGAGATCCCTTCCTCATACACGTCGGCGATCATTTTCTCGGAATTTTTTATGACGTAAAATGTTCCTTTTTCTGCTTGTATTTCTTTTTTCGCATAGTTCTAAAAATATTTTTGTGTGATTTAAGGAAGGATAGTCTTGGAATATCTATAGAGCAGATGTTTCCAAACATTTTAATAGTAACGCCACCCTTTTTAAATTATTTTTCTTTTTAATTTTTTAAACTTATTCATTTCTATCCTGCCAAGATATCATAGGAGAATTTCAGAAGAAAAAAACTGAATAAACAAGAAAAGGAACTCTCAATCTTTCCTTGGCATTGTCCAGTTTGGATATATTTCAAAATTATCTTCTAATGAATCTACCAGAACCACGATATTCCCAGGAGTAAATATGGGTTCAAAACACAATGATAACTACAGATCGCGATGAGAAATAGGTAAAATGAGGGATATCTTTACCAAAATTTCCGACAATAAGAGATCAAAGGTATTCGGTTCGCTATAATATTTCAAAACCATTTGAAGTAATGTGGCATGTATATTTTCTTTATGATGGAGCATAAACCCTTCCTGATTCTCTTGTATAGTCAATCCTATCCATCCGCATAGGACAACAGCCAGTTTCAAGTCATGCTTCTGATAAGCTGGTTGAGACACATCCCTATACATCTCAATGACTGCGTGTGTGGAGTACTGGGCAACAATTGGTAAACATAAAACAGCTTTCACGTTATCCTTATAGCTGACACCCTCCGGAAATCTGGAATCTTTATTCACATCGTCTACCATAATATATTCCTTCGATTTAGCTGCGTAACAAGCCACCGTTCTGCTAGTATTCAGATCATAATTTACTCTACACCGTGGATAGATGACATTCTTCTGGTATTGAAACAATTGATCCTTCTCTTGATCAACAAGGTAAAGACGTACCCCTAAAGATGCGGTGAGATCTTTAAGGACATTACCGGTCTCAAAGAGCAGTTCAGGCAGGTCTTTCTTATTTTTGATATAATTCTTCATGCTGCGCATGAGCATGCTGGACTTTTTCGTAAGGAAAAAGTTATAGTATTCGACGTCGCGTTTCAAGGATGCTTTGCGTGGTTTATGGCCGATGGTTATATATGGGGCCAAGATACGTTTGGCCCAGGTATCGGAGCATACCAGGGAGGATACCTTTATGGGAATTTGTGGAATGCTATACTTCGGAATGCTGGAGTGGCTTCCCGCTCCTTCAATCACAGTAGATACACGTGTGGTAGTCATTGTGGCTGGTGTGGTTTCAGTTAAGTGGTTTATAAATAATTCAAGATAAACTTGTGATAAAATTGATGATAAACAGTCTGCCAAGGAATGTAAGTGGCATGTAGTTGCAACTTTGACAGAAACTGAGAACTGACATATGTGTAAGTCAAACAACAGAAGACAGTCCAAACCTGTAAAAATCGACTTTATGATACGAACACACAAGTTTGGAAAGGAGACTTTATAAATCGTAGTCTAGAGGACGTCTGGGACTGTCCGCCCTTGGCCCAAGATATCTGAAGCACCATTTCGTTTAATTTAGATGTATATTGATTATATTAAAATAACAATAAAATAACAACTATATAACTGAAAACATAATACGAGATTGCGTTTCCATTTGATAGTACGAACCCTTCGAGCCTGTAGGTAATATTTCTTCCATGTCTTACAATTATCCCAATTTCTTAGCATTTTCTGTTTGGCTTAAAGATGATAGTTTTTTCAAATTACAATGAAGCAATATTGATTCTCTTGGATCACGCACATTTCTATCGACCCAACATTGACTTCTAATGTTATCAGGCTGAACCGCATTCAGATCACGGTTAGGTTTTGCTGGATTGTATTCGAGGTTAGGTTTCTTAAACTTCGTAGCAGATGATTTAAAATGTTGGCATGCTCTCAGTACGATTTCCTTGCGCTTCTCATCGAAGACATCCTTATCGAAGATAGTCGTTTGTTTATCAGGTAAGGAGTATTGATCCTCCTTTGGGTCAATTTTTGGTCGTTTTAATAAAGGACTGCGGGCAGGTCCTTTCCTATGTTTAACTTGGTCTATACTTTTACTTTGCTTTTCTATGGGACTTTTACCAGGTAGTCGTCGACCACCAGAGAAGCTCACACGTCCTTGAGGACCTTGTAAACCAGGTAAACTTGGTTGAATTTTGGAGGTCTTAGATCCGACACCAATATATTTACATCTTGCTTCTACATTCGGCAAACTATGATTAGTGCATTCATTTGGCCTGACCTGATTTGGTATATTCGGAAGAATTTGTTTCCTAATATTTTTCCCATATGACCCGTTCTGTTGACTAGGTAATTTAGGAAAGTTAGAACCGACTGATTTATGTGATCCGGAACTCCCGATCTCGCCATTGGCATCTTCCAAACGTTGAACGTTTGCTGGATCTCCTGATATCTGAGATCCTAGTAAAACTTGCAAACTTTCAGTTACTATAGTACCAATAGTACTTGGTATTTGCTGAATTTCATGTTCTTTATCAGGCTCAGGTATTTCTTGAATTCCTAATTGATTTCCTAGCACACTGGGTAACCGTTGATAACTACTTCTGAATGGCTTTCCATTTTGGTCACGTTTGCAGTCCAAACCTGGAAAACTAGTTAAAACCGAAACGCGTGTACTAAGAACATCCAATCTTGCATGTGAATCCTCTTTTTCAGATATGTGTTTCAGTGCGGGAACACTTGCAGAAGCCTTCCTCACAGGTAAACCATATTTACGATCAATTGTTTGAACATCGGTTGACGCTTTACTTGGAACTTGGGATGAGTGAGGATGACTTAAGATACTATGATTATCTGATTGAACAGAGTCCACCTAATTTATAAACCTGCCAATGAACGTACCCTGGTAATATATTTTCGTATATTCTTACCCCTTTTTCTGCTTTCGAGAATGAGAAATGACAATGTCGCCAACATTTTTCACCTCGATCCAGTATAATTTTCCCCCATATATTTCGTATCATTCTATGAAAATAGGGTTAATATCAAGTAAAAAGCTTCATTTAAAGGTATCTTACATGATATTTTGACATAGTTCGTTCGTATTGGGCAACATTTCTTTAAGAATATTCCCGACAGATATCACAATACTAGCAAATCTATATTGTTCATCTGGAATTTCATTTTCATTTTCAGAATCCATCATTGCTAAGGGTGTAAATCCCAGTGCTTTTTCTTTATCTCCTTGGGCGTAGTATTCAACTAGAATTTCATACACCGATATACGATAAGTACAACTTCTAAGGAATGAGTATGAAATGGCCGATGAAATGTTGGTTAAGGATAGGTCCGAAGGCTTAGTACTAGATAGAGCCTAGTACGAAGGCAGGGTAGAGGAAGAGAGAACTGTGGAGGAACTTTTACCAGGTGGTAGGTGAAGTTTAAAAGCTTACTTGACCTTCAGAACTTCGTAACTTCAAATTGTTCTTGCCAAGGGCAACCTCTGATGTTTCCCCTTAATACAATCTCCTATCTACTACAACCTAATAACTTAGGTTTACGTATTTCACCTGAGAAGGTAAAAATACAGAAAGGTAGAAATACAGACCAAGTAGTCAGAGTAGTCAACGAGTCCAGGAATTACGAGAAGTATTACTACAAAGGTTACTACTACTTCCAATGAAACTTACAGTATAAGTCTTCAGTCAAGCGTTTCGTAACACTAAAAGCTTTCCCATAACTTGATAGATCCGACATAGCCATGCACACACTTCGCAACCAATACTTATGCATTGGCAAAGCACTATCGAAGTTCTTGATAATCTTAATCAGTTCCGTACGACTTTCTAAGAGCTTCCACAAATCCGTAAATAAGATGTTCTCCCGAACTTGTTTATTGAAATTCGTTGTGTTATTTTCAGTGATATTTTTGAAAATTTGGAAGTTTTTTAACATCTGCTCCGTTATAAAGCAGTTATGATTCTCAATAAATGATTCCTCATACATTATTGATAGAGGGTGGTTGATCAAGAAGAGATATTCATTCGTCACGCCGGCATGATCAATATCATGTGTCATTGCAGCAATCATCAAAGCCTCTCGCTGTTGAATCAGAAAGCTATGATTAAGGAATAGAACAAGGTGAAGTAGTTATCATACCTCAATTAAGGTAAATTTTTCCAAGTTACGTATCAAAATCGCATATATACAATGTGATACATTAAAGGCATGTTCGAAATTATGATACGGATTACGTCGATAACATCTTCGTGTCGTCAAAATGAATGAATATAAGTCCTCGTAATTGATGTTCTCATCACCCACAACATCCTGAAGCATTTTTATGTATATTTGTGGCATCCAGCGTAAAGCATCATTGGTAATATAAAAATTGAATCTAAAAATAAAATTGACGAATAAAAAGACAAACATTAACATTTTAAAATAACACGAACTCAATTAAATCCTTGGGAAAATTAATCTTAGCCTTTGCATCTCTTTTAAATTTATCTAATTCCATAGAATAGGGCATTAAATTGTCTTGAAGTTTACCATGGACCATTTCTAACTTATTTGTAGTCTTTACCAATAAGTTTTGAGATTGCGCATAATGCAATGCTAAGGCTGCATAAGTTGAAATTACTTGCATCATTCTTTCATCTTCGGATGTGAAGTAAGTCCCGTTAATTTTATTCACTATAGAAATAATGCCTGTAAAGATATCTTGATATTTAGTGGTCCAGAGATCACTCAAGGAAGATATTACCCAAGAGGTGATTATTATTAATAATGGGAATGCAAAGTTCGCTTTCTTCGTCGATCATAAACTCCTCATTAATATCATTATGTTTTTTGAAACGAGGGTCATTTTTGAGATCACTCACGTTCATCAGCTTTCTAGTTTGAAAGACCTCACAAGCAACGGTAGTGTCTGGACCAAAACGAACGGATTCTTTTTTGCAGATGAGGTTGTTTAAACAGCCTTCTACATAGACGTCTGCAATCATTTCTTCAGGGTCTTTGATTATGTAAAATGTTGCTTTTTCGGCTCGAACTTTCTTCTTCGCATATTGCTAGAATAATTAAAAGATTATACAAACAACATTCTCTCTGATCTCCTCTTAAACTATAATATATAAACGGTTCTTTCAATCGTCGGAATTCAAGCTCGGGATCTTGTGGTTAGGAGTCCCTGAATATACCACTGTGTCATATGACTGGACCTGTGACACCTAAATGAATTCTATTCCCCCTAAATATAGTCAGAGAATTTGTGCCCAATGGGCAATTCTCTAGCTCTTAATGCATATTCTCCCCCTCCATATCCTCAGATCACCCTACTACAACTGGTTTCTTCGGGTAATGTATTCAATAGGATTCTTTCCTATTCTACCAATAACTTCATTTTCTGATATCATTCTGACATTATACTGCCCAACATTTTATAATGTCCTTCCCAGTCACACTAAGATGATCCTCTTTCCCATATACATATTATGTTCCCCCTTAACTTAGTTGTTACTTAGGGTACTAACCAAGCTACTTCTCCTTCCCTGAAATGTATCTCTTTCTTCGTACCTCCACATGACTTCCGCCAGAAATGATTTCTAACAACTAAACATAAATTGTGGCCCTTTAACATGGTTAGATATTTGGTACCTAAGGTACCACCAAAGACAAGCGTTATTATGAATCAAATTTGAGATATCCCCATAATAACAACCAAAATTCAATTTTTGACATTAGTATGAAACACTAGTATCGTGTAGGCAAAGTGACTTCAATAGATATAAGAAAAAATAGAGAAATAAAATGATTTTTACCAAAAGATCATAGAGCGCGACATCGAAATCATTCGGGGAACTAATATATTTTATAATTATTTGAAGTAGAGTTTTATGAATATCTTGTTTCTTATGCAGTATAATCCCATCCTGTTTCCCTTGTAAACTTAGCCCAATCCACCCACAGTGAAGCATAGACAGTATTACATCATTCTTCCGATAGCGAGGTTGTGTCACGTCTCTATACAACTCAATAACTGCAAAAGTATAAGATTCTACCAGAATGGGCAAGCACAGAACTGCCTTCACATTATCCTTGCAGCTAAGGCCTTCTGTAAATCTGGAATCCTTATTAATATCGTCTACCTTAAGGAACTTCCTTGATTTTGCTACGTAGCATGGTACTGTTTTACTAGTATCTAGGTCATAATGTTGTCGACAAGACGGATATACAGCATTCTTCGTATATTGATACATCTGATACTGATCAATCAATGGATCAATTAAATACAGGCGAACTCCTAAAGAGGCTGTAAGGTTCTTAAGAATATTTGCAGTTTCATAGAGCATTCGAGGCAAGTCTACGGTATTTTGAATGCAGTTCTTCATTTTATCCAATAGCAGCTCGGGATCTTTAGATAGAAAAGAATCGCATAATTCGATATCACGCTTAGGGATCAGGTTTTTATAGATATTTGTGATCTTTAATCGCTGGCTTGGCTTTTTCCAGGCACTTAAGCCGTAGCCGGCGAGCAGAACATTGACAAGATTCCAATTAAATTGTGCTGCGCCATACTTTTCGGTGTTGGAAAATACGTCTCCAGACTCAACAACTGAAGATAAATATGATTTAGTCATTTCAATGGTGAGGATCTGTACTAATTCTTGTGAAAATCGTTTATGGTAAAGATATATAAAATACTGTATACGATATGATAGTGGCACATTAAAGGTGTCAGTATTTAATATATGATTGACACATATTTAAATAAAGCAATGAATTTAGAGTTTGACATGTTTATTTTCCAATTAGTTACGTATTTCTTGTAATATTTAATAGTTAGTATGTCAGCGTTGACCTTCGGAGCCATTTGGGCCAAATTCACTGTGTGCGTCTTTCATAACTTCTGAATATCAGGAGGTCCAGATTTTCCAGATTCCTGGTAGAAAAACCAGGCAGTCCATACCTAATTAAAACCTCGATGACCTTAGAGCTTCGATAGTTTATGATCTTCCTTGTCATTGATACGGATATAAATAAAATTTTGTAATAGTTAGAAACGTTAAATCACTTAATACTTTAGATGTTTCTAACTATTATAAACATGTTTTATCGACAACCGACAGAAGACTCCATTAACTATATTAAAATTTTGTATTTCGACTTTACATGTTTATTTTCCAATGGCATTTCATCCTGAATTAAATTACAACATGTATTATGGATTATAAGAAAGGAAATTGTTTGCTACATTACAAACTAATATTATTCGTAATATTTAAGTGTTAGTAGTCAGGAATTAAGAGAAGCACACTGCTCCAATTTCTATCCAGAATGCTTGATCCACTTCACCAACATCCCTTATCCCAACATCAGTAATAGGAAGCCTCACAGGTTTATTAGTCTCGTAGGAAACAATTGTCTTCGCCCAGGAATTCTTACGATACTACAAAGAAAACATAATTAAGAGTAGAAATAAATTAATTTATATTCTCATACATACCTTGCATTCGTCGATTACGGTATCATATTTCAAGCGAGCGTTTCCTTTAGGTGTCAATTCAGCTTCGTTCCAAAGAGCAAACTTCAAACCCTTCCTGTATGAATGTTTGGCTTCGTCATAATACGCCACAGTTCTCTTACAATTATATGTGATGTTTTGATGCGCTTTAGATGATAACAACTGAAGGAATGCAATCTGTGTACTATCGGATTTATATGTCATTTTCATTCCACCTTCAACGTTTCCTAACCAAATTTCTGAGTCTTCACCAGTGTATGTAACTTCAGGAGATCGTTTTGGTGATGGGAGAATACAACTGGCACGCTTCTCCATATCGCAATGAACCAAAATCGAATCCCTTGGATCACCTTCATTCGGATCAATCCAGTACTGACCACTCTGATATTCAGGATAAGCTACTGCAATATCGCGACATGTCTTTGCAGGATAGTTTTTATCTCCATTCGGCTTCTTAAACTTTTCAAATGACGACTTAAGTTGTTCGTATGCTTTCATAACAATTTGTTTGCGTTCTTCATCTGTGATATCCTTTCCGAAGATACGCATCGGTTCGTCTCCCATAGAGTCAGGGCCTTTCTGATTGTTGATCTGTGCATGACTTAACAAGGCTGCTAGACCAGCAGCGTCGTAAGCCAGACCTTCTCCAGTTGGTCCTGGTGGACCTGGCGGGCCAGGTGGGCCAGCAGGTCCAGGTTTGCCATGATCTCCATTGCTACCTCGTGGCCCTGCTGGACCAGTTGGACCTTGTGGACCTGCCGAGCCATCTCGGCCCGTGGGGCCACGGGGACCAACTTCTCCATCCTTACCAGCTGGTCCAGGCAGTCCATTCATACCCTTATCACCGGACAGGCCTTGTACGCCAGGTAAACCTTGCAAACCAATTAAACCTCGATGACCTTTAGAGCCTTTTGGGCCCAGTTCACCGCGTTCGCCTTTCGAGCCTTCAACACCAGGAGGACCAGATTTACCACGTTGGCCTTGCTGACCTTCTGGGCCCTGAGGTCCAGGTTCACCTCGTTGACCACGTTCACCTGCTAGACCAACAGGCCCGGATGGACCAATTGGACCAGGAAGTCCGGAGGGACCTGATGGACCGACTGGTCCATGAGGACCGGCGGGTCCTTTATCGCCTGGTCTTCCAGCCAATCCAGGAACACCTTGTTTACCTGGTGCTCCTTCTGGTCCATGATCTCCAGTAGGTCCTGGTAATCCTGGTGGTCCACTAATTCCAATAGGTCCTGGGGGTCCATCATGACCTGTTTTCCCAGGTGCACCAGTTTCTCCTGGCGCTCCACGAGCTCCTCTCATTCCCGCTGAACCCTGGGGACCTGGCAATCCAGGCAAACCACGCTCACCGGCTACACCATGAGGACCAATAGGCCCTGGGGCTCCGGCAGGTCCTTCTGCGCCTGTCTCACCTTTACCACCCTCCAATCCTTGCAATCCCGGAAGGCCCGGTGACCCGGGAGGGCCAATTCGACCAATGTCGCCTGTAGAACCCTTGATGCCATGTGCTCCTTGTAAACCTGGAGTTCCTGCAGTACCAGGTAAACCAGCTGGACCTTGTTCTCCTGGCCTACCAGGTGGACCCATAATACCAGCATCTCCTCGCGCACCAGTTTCACCACGTGCTCCCTTTGCACCATGTAAACCCGTCAAACCAATGGGGCCTTGTTCACCTGGTTTACCAGCCATACCAGGATGTCCTTGCAAGCCTTTATTACCGGGAAGCCCTCGATCACCTTTAGGACCAGATATACCTGGCAAACCAATAGGACCTGGGAATCCCTGAGAACCAGGTGGTCCAAGGGGACCTCTTTCACCAACACTACCAGGGGCACCCGTTTCACCCGGTGGACCAGGTAATCCCTGATCTCCGCGTTCAGCTGGCTCACCTGGGGGTCCAATTGGTCCTACCAAACCTTGTAACCCGCGTTCTCCTTGACGACCAGGTGGACCTTCTGGTCCCAGCAGTCCTAACGATCCTCGTTCACCTTTATCGCCTTGTTGTCCTGGGAGTCCTCTTAAACCTGGCAATCCCACTAATCCTGGATGACCAGCATGTCCTTTGTCACCTTTAATTCCGGAAGGTCCTGGCGGACCATCAATGCCTTGGGTACCAATTGAACCTTTAGAGCCCGGGGTACCTGGTTGTCCTAGAGGTCCTCGTTCCCCAGGGAATCCACGTTCACCACGTTGTCCTTGAGGCCCTGCTGCACCGATTGGACCTTGAACTCCCGGTTCACCATCCTTTCCTGGTGTTCCCTGAAGGCCTGGTGCACCTGGCAAACCTTGAAAACCATGTGGACCTGGCTGCCCAGCTGCTCCTCGTTCGCCGTCTAAACCTGGTGGACCAGGTGGTCCTTGCAAGCCTTGAATACCATCTTTGCCAGGATCACCTCGTGGACCGGGTGCACCTGGCATGCCAGGTTCACCTTCTTTTCCTGGAGTGCCAGTCAATCCCTTTTCTCCTGGAGTCCCCATTGGTCCTGGCAGACCTTGTAATCCTGGTGGACCAGACTCTCCGGGTTTACCGTCAGCACCAGGAATACCTCTTTCACCTGGGTTACCAGGTTTCCCCACCATGCCTGGGCGACCAGTTAATCCTCGTTGACCTTGTAAACCTGTTGAGCCCGGTCTGCCAATATCACCCTGAGGACCCTTAGGACCTGCTAAACCTTGTGGACCTTTATCTCCGGTCTGACCTTTAGGACCCATAGGACCATCTGGTCCTGGCAAACCTCGTGCACCTGGTTGACCACGTTCACCTTGAGGTCCTTGTTCCCCACTTGGTCCTCGCATGCCACGTTTTCCACGCTTTCCCTCAGGTCCCACAGCACCCTGTGGGCCTCTTGGTCCCATAGCGCCTGTTTCGCCTTTGGTACCACTCTCGCCTTTAAAACCGCGTTCGCCAGTTAAGCCCTGTTGTCCTTTGATACCAGGAGTGCCAGGATTGCCAGCAACTCCCGGAAGACCTCTTGGACCGGGAAAACCTGGAGGACCAGAAATACCCTGCGAACCTGTAGAACCTTTTTCGCCAGTCGCACCATCTTTGCCCGGGAGACCAGCAGGACCATTTTCACCTGGTTGACCTGGACGCCCGGATTCACCACGAGGCCCTTGAAGGCCTTGACTACCTTTTGGACCAGTTGAACCCATATCACCTTTGTTTCCTGGACTGCCAGGGAAACCCGGAGGCCCAGGTTTACCAATAGAACCCTATACAAAATGTTAAATAAAACAAGTAATAAATTAACAGAAAATTATCGACAGAAGTCATACCGCTGGTCCCGGAGGCCCTGCAATTCCATCCATTCCTCTAACACCATTTGGCCCAGGAGGTCCTTCTCGACCGCGCTCACCCCTTGGTCCAGCCGGTCCCATTGGTCCACTAGCACCTACTAAGCCTTGATTACCCATAGCCCCTTTTTCACCAGCTGGACCCTGTTCTCCTTTAGCTCCATCAATACCTTGGAAACCACGATGACCTTTTACACCAGGTAAACCAGGCATTCCTGGTAAACCTCGTGGACCTTGAGGACCTGCTGCTCCAGGCTGGCCAGCCTCCCCATCTTCACCAGATTCGCCCTAATTTTATTCGCATTAATAAAAAAACAATTGAGAAGTTATTTTTCAATGCATACATCTTTTCCTGGTGGTCCCGGTAAGCCCCTTGGGCCAAGTGGACCCATATGTCCTTGCGGACCTGTTTCACCTTGCTCACCGCGAATTCCCTGGAAACCTTGAGGACCAACCGATCCCAATGCACCCGGAGGACCTCTTGGTCCAATAGGACCAACTTGCGCTTGCATATACTGGAAAGGCTCAACTGGTGCGGACGGACCCTTATCCCCACTAGATTCGGATAATGCGAGCTGATGATAATACAGAGACAAGTCTGGAGATGGGCCAGGAGGGCCCGGTGGTCCCGGAATACCAGGAGTACCCGGAGTACCAGGTGTACCAACCGAACCCGGATAACCAGGTTCTCCTTGGAAACCAGGATCGCCCCGAGGACCGGGAATTGGAGTTTCCGGAGGAGTTACAGGTTCAGCTTCATAGACAACTAAACATAATAAACCAAAATTGAAGAACCGTAAAAGTCAGGGACCTTCAGAAACAAACCTCTAGGACAATTTGGAATACGATTGCAGGTTACCTTCCCAAAGGTACACGAACAGTTCATACAAGCTGAAGGACTCCAACGTTGACCCTCCAAATAGAATTTCCCTTCATAGGCGCAATTATACGCGGTTGCATGAGCATCCGAAATTGGGGGATTCCGGGTAGGGTGAATGACATGAACATTGATCGAACTTGTCGCAGTTGGTTGTTCATTATCTGGCTGAGTAAAGAACGTTGTTGACTCTATGTCATTTTCATCATCATCATCAGGTCGCTCGTCAGGCGGTTGTGGAGTTGTAAAGGCATTGATGACTACAGGTGGAGCATACGTCGTAGTTTCTATAAACGAAGCATTCAGATACCAACAATGGAAATATTTAGATATCAAACTTACTTTTATCATCATATTCTTCATAATATTCGTATTCTTCAAGTTCGTCATACTCGCTACCAGTAGCAGCTTGTTGAGCCTGGGGCTTATCCAAATCAAGACTCTTCTTCACTTTTCTTCTTACTCGTGCATCAACCTGTCCCCCAAGAAGAAGACACACCGTAACGCCAACAAATACCACTTGTGGCTTCATCGTTCTCTCAAACTTTGACACTGTCGCCAAAATCAGACCCCGACATTCGCCCCAGTGAAGCTGGGCACGATCTGCTGACTTATCCCAAACATCGATGGTTATTTATCCTAAATTGGTCAATGGGTGCGGGTGTCTGAGGGGGATTGTCTTAGAGACACACATTTCAAATGAATTAATTTTCATACGCACATATGTACGCATATACTATTTAGCGAAGGGTTACCATGAGTCACAGCAATCATTATCCCATTTATATTGCATGGAACGAATTGCCTTTATCAAAATGTTTTGGTCACCATCGAATGCTTAGAAATTAGAATCGGGGACTAGGGAATGGGAATAGCATAAGAAATTGAAAAGTGAGAACGCACATGGCGACAGTTTCTGTTTGTGAATTTCACGCCTTGCATTGCATATTCGGATCGCTGTTATTTTGATTAAAAAATAGTACATCAGTGTCGATTGCTGGAATGATTAGCCACTTGCGCAATTGTCATTGCAAAGCAAGCGCTTTTAACGATTTTAACACACATTTGATTTAGATCTGAAGGGGTTTTAAACTATTTATTTGGTATTTATTGGCAAAATAGGAAAATTAGTATTTATTGCAAAAAAAAGTAACAAAGTTTGTATCACTAATGTTATTTCAGTGATAGGCATTGAGAAAAACCTAAAACTGGACTCAAAATTACAGGTGGTTATTAGTATATTCTACAACGGGCATGGGATCGTACTATTTTCATGCAGTAAAATCAACAAAAAACGAAATTTCCAGATTCCAGCAGGCCCCCTGCGGACAATTTTCTGTTGAAGCCAGGATTCCGCTTATTGCAGATTCCGATAATAGGTGGTTTGACGGTACGTTGGTTTTATCTTTTTATTCATCCCTTCCTATTTTCTTTTTGTCTCTATCATATGTCATTTTTATAAAATACATTTAACCAAATTGGTTGTATCTGATTGTGAGCTTTATTTTGATTGCCTTTACTAACCGTTCGTTAATTAACACCAAACAATTTACAAGAATTGATCCGTAAAGTTTTGTTTGTAAGTTGCCAAAGTTCATGCAGGGACACTATTTCGAATTACATAATATAACCTCAAAACCTGTAGATACACATAGTAATATACAGTTTGAAGATAACTAGGTTAGAAACGATCTGTCAATTTAACATAGGTTATCTTTTCTGAAATTCGATTAATGGCGATTAAATCATATTCTAAATGTATTTTGATTAGTCAAAAATATACCTCAAATCTTAATTAAAAATTAAAAGTCAAACTTAAGTTCACATATTTGAAAATCGAAATTCGTACAGGAAAATAGCACATGTAAACCAATCTAAGTCGCACCGCAGGCGCTGTTCATTGAGTAAACGAGTGCGCAATGCGTTGATTTATTCCACATATTTCCATACGCTGGCGCTTATGAATTTGTTTCGCCAAACCAGCAATTGTTACTATTGCGATTTAATTAGATTAGTATTCGAGTGCGTGCAACGCGATGCTTAACAAATAGGACGAAAAATCACATTTTATGCTCATCAATGATGCTAACTAGCTCTAAATTTAGCCATAAACGTGATGTTATCGCTGTTCTACTCTAAAAGTACCGATACAATGCACATGAAACTATAAACGATAGTTCTTTCTCATTGAACATGTACATGAACAGATGTAAGTTGGAACAAATGCAGTGTAATGTGAAACAGATATGTGTCAAAGTAAATTAATGCATGGAGCATTTTTTCTACTGATTATTTAAGAATGATAAATTATCTATTAAATGTTGTTACATGTAGAGAAAGAAATGAAGATTCATTTTCATTCGAGAAGTTAATGTATAGGCCTGTTTTATAACTTGTTACTAAACTAACCTCATTTATACACTTCTGCAACTACAACCTACAACTTATATAACCTAAATCTACCTCAAATAGATTATAGTCACTTAAATATATTATATGCCGATAAAAATATGTTGTATGTAAATGTTCGGCCATTTTTCATTTTTAATTTTAACACTAATTTTATTCATTATAGCAGTAAAGTACACAGCCGTTAAAACAAATTCATAAAAGCATAAATATATTAGTATAAGGAATATAAAATTTATATATTATTTATAAAGCAACAATATTGCGATATCCCAATTTACATAAATTTAGGGTTATTTTTATAACATAAGGTACTAATAGTTTCAAAAATTCTCACCAGATGTCTAAGATATTCCGGGTGTTACAATATTTCTCTCTTATTAAAAATTAAAACGCGCGAAAATTATTAAAATTAATGCGAGTGTTATATCTAGCAAAGGTTGGTTCATAAAAATAAACGTAGAGATATCAATTTTGTTCGGTTTCATCAATTGTAAACCTCACCAAAATTGTTACAGATGTCTGATCACAAAAACTTATCAATGACATCTTGTAGAAATTGACAGGTACAGTTATAGAGCCAAAATCCCTAGACGTCCTCCACCTGGTGATAAATAATATGGCGACGGATCCGTCAGATGTGAGCGAGTAATCCGTAATCCCTGTCTGTCCCTGTGGGTCCCACAAATCCGTGAAGAAGCGAGCGAATTACGTCTTGTCGGCGGCCAGCGATCATCGTGGCCGAGAGCAAGCGAAGCAAACGCGTCTGCTAGCAGCCACACACACAGTAGCGACGTATACCCACCGTCGAACACCTACACACAGAGGAGCGACGGGCAGGCATCATAAGACACCTGGTTGTGGTGGACACGGCGCAATTCCCCAGGCCCGCCACCGGCAGGCCGTGCACGAACACCCAAGCCAGTTGCCAAACGTCATGCGAGCACAGCCGAGTACACGCTGAAACACGACGGTGGAGAGAACGAGCGATTGCATGCGCGGTGTGCGTGAGTGTTGAGTGAGATTTTCTTTGGAAGGCGCCCATCCGAGAACGTCGAGAAGGTGTTTATGCCACCACCGCCGTCACTGTTTTATCACCATCTACACCACCCGCCCGTGGGAGACACGCTTGTGTGAGTGCTCGTCGCCCGACCAAATTTCAGGACGTTTGCCAGGACAACAAAACGCAGATTCACACAATCGTCAGCCTTCGAATTTTTTGCGAATCGAACTTGCGCAAGACAACAGTAGCTAATAAACATGTCTACACCTGCCAGACGACGCCTTATGAGAGATTTTAAACGGTATTATTTCCTTTTATAACCCTTGATAGCAGTTATTCAGTTATTTGTTATTAAACAATAGAATATTTGATATTACTTTGAACAGTTTGAAGGTATACATATTTTTAACATATGACTCATCTTTGACGATGCTTTGTCTTTGATGTGCCACAAACATTCGTACACTTTTGATTGTTTTGCGTTTAATTTTACTTTGCTTTAATTAGATTATTTATCGATTAATTGAATTTCCTTGCGTTCAAATTGTTTTAGTTTACAAGAAGACCCACCGACAGGTGTGAGTGGAGCGCCGACGGACAATAATATAATGATATGGAATGCGGTGATATTCGGGCCCCATGATACGCCCTTCGAGGATGGCACGTTCAAGCTGACGATTGAATTCACAGAAGAGTATCCGAATAAACCGCCGACGGTGCGCTTCGTCAGCCACATGTTCCACCCGAACGTGTACGCCGATGGGGGCATCTGTTTAGATATATTACAAAATAGGTGGAGTCCTACGTATGATGTATCTGCCATTTTAACTTCTATTCAAGTGAGTATTGCATCATGTTTTTTTTTTAATATTGCTCAAAGCAGAGGACTAGAAATTAATTGATTTATAAGAATTCAAAGAAGTGATAGCGAACCTTTTTGAGACGGACTAGCAATCGTGCGTCAATAGCAGTTTGGAAAAGGTTCGGCATCACTAGTATTCTGGAAATTTATAGAAATATCAAAAGAAATAGGAATTTTCAGGAATGTTCTCGTGAGTCATTCCCCCTATGAATCATCATTTTTTGTCATTTAATTATTGACGGCGATGTAATCGACACTGTTCGGTATTCTATTGGAGTACTTGAATTATATGCTTGGAATTCCATTAATTTTAAAAGATAGTTTTCGTAAATTAATTGCAATATTGAAATATATTAGAATGTTGGAAATATGCATAATTTTTCTACTGATTAGTAAGAACGGTAGAGTTACAAGTATTTCTTGTTTGTTTTTTTTTCTTATTAAGAAAAGTGTTTACGCAAAATCACAGTTTAGGTCGTAAATATTTGGACACAGAACTCTTTCTGGGGTATACAGTTTTGTTCATTAACCGCAATAAACAATCCTATGAACCATTGGAAATAATTAATGAAACCTCAAAAATTTTCTAGGTTATACCCATACATATTTGAATTTTCCCAAAAATACACCTATTATTTTTCAAATATTAGTGGGATATAAATAAAAGATAAAGTAAGTTTAAAACAAATTCAGTTCACTTTAAATACGTGAGTAAATAAACAATTTGTGTCAAATATATTTAGCAATTGCGTTTCACGTTTCACTGCGTTTTATGTCTTAGGCATGATTACGTTGCAAATTCCAATGAATTCGAAGCATTCCAATTAGTAGATTGATGATGGAATATTTTCATGTAACTCATTTTGTCTTTTAATTTAAAATTTCCCTAGGCAATTTGTTAATATTTTTGTTTTAGTACTTTTAAACGTTTACATTTTCCGTTTGTCAATGTCTGGAAAAATTTCATATTGAATAATCTATTTTTTTAATTAGAGAAAAAGTGTAAATAAAACAAAATAACACTTAAAATCCTAAATATTCTTGAACAGAACTTAATTATATAATTGCAATTTCTGCTCCCTCTTAATAATCTCCCATTCTCGCATGCCCCATACTTCAACACCATTCTTCAGCATTGGCTGCACCCTAGCATCCCATACTCTCAGTGCAATATCCCAGTTATTCCCCCATACTTTCTCCCATTTCCGCTTAATCCTGCCCCATGCCCACCGTGCTCTGCCTTGCATCCATCTCACTTGCTCATTCCATTTTCCATTGTACATAAACAGATATCCTAGATATTTGAACACATACACTCTCTCAATTTCCTCCCCCTTCCATTCCAGCCTTTCAATTCTCTGA
>WSZQ02071334.1:2695-22613 GCA_019419845.2 Weissflogia rhopalogaster
GATGTAGTTCATCCTTTTTAAATAAAATTTATGAAAAATCATAGTTTTTTTTAATGAATCATTTAGAAATCACTTTAATTGCTTAATAAATAATAATGAAAAACGTAAAATTCATTAATCCAAATGAAAATATACTTCTCATTAACCTATGTTCAATAAAGAACAAAAGTTTTATTTTTTTGAAACACATTATTCGTTACAAATTACTCATTTTATGCATTTATTTATGAATTCATACTATAATAATTGTTAATCCCATAATCATGTAGAGGTATGCGCGACGACAGATTCGCACACAATATGAACGCCATGAAATTTCGTTTTATTTATGTTCGACGGGAGTTTTTCAGTCGCGAGCACTTAGTAGCCTTGCACTCGCTTCAAGTACAACATCAGCACATGGATTAATAAATATTCGCATAGGAAATAACACAGAATTGTAGCTTTCGCAAAATTTACTTGCAACGCATTGTGGAAACGTGGAAATTCTGAAATATTCGGGTACGCGGTTGAAATTCGACCAAATTTTATAAACTTATAGTTCCGACCGGAATTAACACTCAATTAAAACAACATTATCGTGATTTGTATAAGCACTAGTGATATAAAAATTGATTCCAAAGTGAGATTGCGTGTGGAATGAAAGCATGCAAAATCATTACGATACCAACCGGCGTAAGTTATGTAGAAACATCATTCTAGACATTCCAGAAAGTTTCGTAGTTGTTTTACGCTTGGTGTGGGTTTCCCGTAGGTGCTTCTGGTGTCTCAGGAAACCATTTTCGGATTATACTCCACGATTAAGAGCATTTTTAAAGGGATTGTGAGTCAGATCGGTCAACGCGCTTCTTGTTGCCAAATTTTCGGCCAAACATGCGCGTCTAAACTCTAAACACGTCGCGATTTTCTTCATTTGCTTTGTAACATTTTTGGCAAGCACTTTTTGATATTCCACACATAACATCATTAGTTCCGTGCTATGTAAGTGTTGATTCGATGTAATTTTATGTAGTTTCGTGTACAAAACGCATTATTACGCTAATAAAAAATATGACGTTTACATTTTGAAAGGCAAATATCGTACGTTTAACAAACATTTCAATAAAATTTTGCAATGTCAATGAAGCATGATGTATTATACAAATATAGACAGATGTTAAAAACACCGATAAAATCATATCAAACTTAGAAACACATTGTTAAATAATGGCTTTAAAAATTTACTTTAACAATTCCTCATTCCATTTTTCATACATCATTTTCTATTCACTTCTATTGAATAAATGAATGTAATCAGGTTTCCATAAGTTAACGGTCGGATGTTTGTATGAACGCGAACCGAATATAAACAATTTTCACATCGTATCAAACAAGAAGTTTATAAACATGACCACTTAATACAAAAATCGACGTATATTTACTGATTCTGTTTAGGCTTGCGATTAGATGAACTGAGCTTATTATCGGTCAAATGCAAGGCCTTTCCTGTAAATATTTTCAATGAAACTGATGACAACGCTTGATACTTGATCAAATTGTTTATGATCAAATTTTACACGTTACATCCTGACGGAAACCATAGTGGTGTTTTCATTTCTAATTGAATCCGGTTATCCGGTGGTTAATTACACGCTTCTATGGCAGCCAATTTTTCACGGCTTCGCATTTTTGCACAGTTTGCGCGTTATGTAAACACGTTCCATTGATTTATCTATTTTTGTGTGCGAATTGGCGCAGAAATTTAAAAATTTCATAGTAGAAAGATTCATTAATAGATGTCACATATATCAAAAATCTAGGCAAACTTATTTACATTATTATGAAGCAGACAACCAACTGCACATATTTTTTAAATTATTTACTTCACATTTAAGCAAATTACGTATGTCATAATTGTTGTTAATATCTTTTTCTTAATTAGATAACAATTCTAATCATCTACGAGTTTTATAACTAATTGTAAGTAGAATAAAAATATTGTATTAGTTAAATATCCTATCGATAATATTCCTTCGATAAATATACAATATATGTTTTGTATATTTATCGAAGGAATGTGTAAAATCAAATTGAAAACAAACAAATACGACCTCTTCCCTCCGTAGCCGACATTGACATAATTAGAAATCGCTACCACATGCTGTTGGCTGGCGTGCGAGACGACTTTACTCACGAGACGCTCAGCTTGGGAGCGGTTTCGAAAAACGCCGAACCGATAAATTCGCATGCCCATGGCCGTGTAACGAGCAGCAAATATTACACAACGTACACTACTTGCGCCTGTCGCTTCAATGCGCGATGTCCTCGCGAATAGTTTCGTTTCGTGCGTGGTTACGCGCGGTTTACTGCCGCACAAACTACTTAAATCCGCCAATGATTATATTAAATGATAACAATTAAGACGTAAAAATTTTTTGAATCGAAATTTGTAAACAAATCGTTATCAACATCATTGGATTGGTGCTTTTCAATTTATTCCATTCAAAACGAAATCAATAGAAAAGGACGCTATGGTAATATTTTAGATACTTGTAGAATTAATTGACCCACATTCGCAACGTAAAAATTAACACACCATGAAGCGCAAAACAATCATATCGCTCGAAAACAAAACTATTCGAATCACCCACATTAATACTAGTTTTTGAATGATGTTTAATCATTTGTAGTTTGTAGTGTTGTGTAGCCTCAGGTTAAACATAAAACGTTTTGAAATTGAAGAAGCTTCTAGGTGTAGCTTCTTTCACTTCAGTATAATTCCACCAAAGGAAAGACAAGAACAAGAATCAGGTAGCATCGTGTCTCCCGTTGCATACGTGGATTCCTGGCATCTTATTGCATTTGCATAGCGGCGCGTGCCTTTCGGTTGACCGTGTGTATCATTACGTCTCTCCTTCGTGTCCACTGGTAATTTTTGTTACATTTTGTAACAATGGCGACGAACAGTGCGTTCACAAGTGGTACGAACTTCTACAATCATGTTAATTACATCGGCAATACACTATTCTTACATTCCTATTCATATAATTCTTATTACACATGAGACAATACACTCAACACAATAATCATATTCATTCTCTCTATGCTACAACACACAGTTAAACGCAGCTAAAACAATTGATAATTGCTTCGTCTAATATTTGCAAATATGGCTGCCTCAAATACAAATTCAAACATTCTAACATTATGATGTACATTACCAAGGTACATCTGTACAAACTGTGCTTAAATCATGTTTATTCAGACTACTACTGTGAAGGTGTAATAAATTTTACATTTGGATAAGACTACTACGAGACTTTAATATTTATTGTTAGATTTATGTAAGATTACAATCAGTAATCATGATTTGTTTCTATTTGTGAAAATAGGTAATCAATGTTGAATACGACGACACATAATACGATTCTCAAAAATGTAGTGGAAATCTGTCTGTTAAGGGGTGGTGGTTGTCGTAGTAAAAGAAAAGTTTTCTAAACTAGAATTGATAATTTTGAGGTTAAATCAGTAGATGTGACGCTTGTGTTTACGGTGTTAACTTCTGAGCATCGAAAACAAACACTAAATAGGTAATTTCTAAACATTTCTAATCTGCTTACAACGATTTTTTGAATACATAAATGAGCTCTGCTGCTTTAATAAAAATCTACTAAACACTATATAGATATTCTATCAATATTATAATGCCATTTCAAATATTATGTTATTTTTTCGACTAAAGTGACTCATTTTGTATATTTTAGATTCGCCACGTCCAATGTCCGTGTGGAGTTCCAGCTCCGTAGGTGGAATAAGCAATCAAAACTTTGGCAAAAAGACAGTGGATTGTTCTAGTCAACAAAGACTATATTTACGGGCACATAATAAAGTAATTTTCATCAACATTACCCCAATTTCCCACCAAAATCAAAACTAATATTGAAAATTTTACGAGATTATCGAAAATTCAAAAATTTCTAATGATAATTTTTCTGTAAACTTCAAAATTTACAGTATAGAATGTCACAGAACGGCGATGAACTGCACACTCCGCGATATCTCTCATGGAGGAAGCTACACCTCTCCCGAGCGAAGCTCAAAGCTTCCAGCAAGACCTCAGCCCTGCTCAGCGGTTTCGCTATGGTGGCGATGGTCGAACTTCAGCTGCAGAACCCGGATAAAATCCCCAGTGGCATTCTCATAGCGTTCGCAATCATTACGACACTCCTGGTCGCAGTTCACATGCTTGCGTTGATGATTAGCACATGTATTCTGCCGAATATCGAAGCAATATGCAGTTTGGACGCCATCAGCTTAGTCGACGAAAGTCCACACGAGCGTCTACATTGGTACATTGAAACAGCGTGGGCTTTCTCAACACTGCTAGGCCTTTTATTGTTCCTCGCCGAGATTGCCATCCTCTGCTGGGTGAAATTCTGGGAGATCAACGAGATTGCTGCATGGTCGGCGTCCATCATCCTCGTGCCAATACTCTTCGTGTTTTTGGCGTTCGCCATCCACTTCTATCGCTCGCTCGTGGCGCACAAATACGAGATGTCTGTATCCGGCATACGCGAACTCGAAATGCTCAAGGAAAAGATCGAACTTGGTGATCACGATCATCATTCCCGCGGGAACGGGGACTTGATGGGTGTACATATTGTATAGTAACTTAATTTGAATTTAAGGTTAAGTATTATGACATACTAAAAAGTACTTTAACGTTACTTTAACCTCAAAGTACTATAAAGTACAATAATGTACTTTAATCACAAAGGAACATAACGTACCCTAAACTTAAGACATAACCCCAAAATTAACAAATATAATTTTGGGAAAATGTAACCTAAAAGTGCGAATGCGCTCAACATTTTTATACTATAGTTTTAACTACAATGAGAATCTCAAACTTAAGTGAGCTTAACACTCACATATTCTCATTCCGACTCAAATGTGATACGACTTTCACATAGTTCTTAAACACATGTATTTTACGGTTAAATACTTATATTTTGAAGGTAATCACAATTACCCTTTTTGGACGAGTTATTTGAAGATATTTTTATAGTTTGAATGAATCTTTCAAGCCAGTTTTTGTATTTTGGGCTAACATGTGAATTCAAAACATGACGAACTGTGATTTTGAAATAGTTAACAGGGCTTACTTTTAACTTAAATTATTATGTATAAATCAGTTATTATAATTTGCAACAGTGTTGTACAGTTTCAATTGTTTACTTAAGTAATTAAAAGTAAGCACTGTTTTATTGAAATAAGTAGTTGAATAACTTAAAATTTAGGTTGAGTCTCCCAACCTATGTGTTATTCCTTATAAATAGACGAAAATGAAATGATTACAATGTCTCCTTCTTTGGTATGCAGAAGGGTATGACGACTGGAACTTCTTTTTTCGGTGGATCATCTTCAGGAGCATCGGGGAGGAGTAGTAAGGTACTTTCAATCATGTCGATAACAAAATTATGTTCCTCTTCTAACTTTATCTATGTATGAGAAAAGAGAGGTCAGAAGAAGTGTACAGGATACATTTTTCATAAATAAATTCATAACCCGTGAATGTAGGCAACCCAACAATCAAGGTTTTCAGCTATTAATGGAGTACGGGTAGTTTTCTAGTGATATACTAGAGAGGACTTCAATAATTTTTAGGTATGCAACTCATTAAAATATTACGTCATAGGCTATGCAAACCAAATATACATTAGAAATAACTATATTTAAAATATAATAAAATTAGACATACCTCATTAATAGGATATTCAGTAGGATAATCACTCGTCTGTCGATAAGGAATATCAGCCATAATGCTGGTAACACAAATATTATCATCCCAAACTCCAGTCATATACTGGCCAGTCGATAGAAAGAAGAAAATCCCACGTCCATGCTTCTTATCCTTCATCCAATCCCCTTCAAAGCGGTTTCCATTCGCCTCCACAAAGATACCAGTCCCATGTCGGCGATCCTCAAACCAATAACCCTCATAGTAATCCCCATTCTTGTACCACATTTGACCATAACCCTCGCGCGAACCCTCCACGAACATCCCTTGAAACATACTCTCGTCCCGATAGTGCAGTATGCCATAGCCATGAAAACGGCCATTTTTCCAACAACCACGATATTCGATCCGATACGTATTGAAGCGATTACCAAACGCAGATACGCCGAATTTATTCGGATGATTATCAACAAAATAGCCATTGAATAAATGCTTCTTAGGGGAAATGTACTCGCCAACACCTTTTGAAATATTTAATGACGCCATCAATAAAAAACTAACTACTTGATAACAAAAAATAATGATTTTGATATGAAATAGAGTGGTTTACCATGCTTTTTACTATCGTGCCAATCACCCGTATAAGTTGATCCGTCCGGTGAGTGGATTTTCGTACGCCATCCTTCTCGTTTCGTTGGTATTTCCAAACGTACCGTCCGTGGAATTGGTTTTACTGAAATTTGTGCTCTTATATCTCGCATCGTTTTCTTAATACGTTCCTTCATGATGTAGTTGGTTTTTGAGATTTGGAATATTTCAATTCATCGATTTGGAGTTTAACTGTCACATGACAAATATATAAATATTCCGTGTCATTAACAGTAAACTTAGTTGAAATGTACAAGCACTAGTACGATCATTTCGGACTTTCTAAAGCGTAACGCCACTTTGGATAGTTTACAAGGATTGATCAACATCAAGTAGGAAAACTAAAGTTTCTAAATTTAGTTAGTCTTTCGTACCAACTTGTGTTAGGGTCGATTAAGGGCATAATACAATTGCTATTTCGATTTTCACACTTTGTTGGAGTTATTTGTCCTAATTTCATGGTTTGGTATCAATATCTGTGTAAAATATAGTTCATTTTATGAATTATTAATTAGTTATAGTAGGAATATCATTTTTTTCTGCGAAAATAAGCCGTTTGAGCGCATCTAACCAAGTTTTTCTCCTAGATTTTACCGAATATTTCCCAAAAGCTTCAGAAATCGTGTTAGTGGGCAGATTGTTGTACCTATCGATCTCTCGATGTGTTTAAACGCCCTTTTTGGTCGTTTGAACACGTCTAAACACGTTTTTATCTTATAATTTAGCGAATATTGTCCAGAACATCAGAAATCGTACATTAATTTCCGAAACTTTACTGCCATCGATGTGTTTTTTTTTGTGAAAATACATCGAAATATATCGATACATTTATCACTTAATGAAATTTCATCTATAAATATGAAGTGGCGATATTATAAATCGATACCTTTGCAAATAGACGATGCCGGCTCTTAAATCAAATGATATGTACACTGAAAATTACATTTATTTTGGATCTCATTTTCTCATTTCATAATTTTCTCAGATGATTAAGATTATACTTAAATTATTTAATCACAATTATAAAAAAAGTATACTACCGACGTCTTCTTGAGGAATCTCGATCATCTTCACTATCAGAAGAATTTGAGTCACTTCCAGAAGAAGACCGGTGTCGTGATTTTCGATCCTTCTTCGACTTTTTCTCCTTTTTATGCTTCTTGCTCTTCTTTGATTTTTTCTTCTTATGATGTCGTTTACTTAACTCTTCTGAACTCGAGGCGTCAGACTCTTCTGAATCTTTTCTCCTGTTACTCTTATGCCCATGCCTGTTTTGGCTACGACTGCGACTTCTTCGTCTATGGCTTGGACTTCTTGATTTTCGTAAATGCCTAGATTTATCCCTACTATTTAGGTAAATTTGCCTATCCCGATCATTTGAAGAACTAAGATGTCTTTCATTTCGCGATATTGTTTGTACTTTACTCCTGTTTACATCCGGTGTTCTACTTCTACTTTTTCGTTCTAGTTTGACCTTTCTTTCAACTTTTACTTCTTTGTATTTCTTTTTCTCACCTTCCGATTCTGAAGAGAGCTCGATTTTCACATTCTTTCCATTTGGAATATATTCAACATCTCCATTATCTTCATTTGTGTTTTTATCTCGGAGTTTTTGTAAATTTTCTTCGGATTTCTTGTTATATCTTTCGAATTTTTCGTTGTCTATAATAAAATTTAGTGACATTAATTGTTAATTATTGAAAATTTATGACTATAAAATATGAATGAAACATACTTAAGACTTTTGACGATTTCGCATACTCTTCGTCCGAAACAGGAAACAGCATGAATTCGTTTAGTGATAAGATAGAACCCGTTAAAGTTGTTTTTACAATTATACGACCTGAATCATCATCTAATCCTTGTACCTGTGAAGAGAAGAAACTCATTAAAATATAAACCTTTAAAGTTGTTGTCTCACATACTATGCAGTAATTTCCCTTCTCCTTGCCGGCAATAATACGTGCTTTGGCATTCTTCACCAGTTTCAATTCTTTTCCGTGTTTGTCAACCGGAATTTGATTTTTCGTATGGCCTGGAACACTTGCACCTAAACCCATTCCTTTAGGTCGTAATTGTGGTGCATCACTAACACAAATAATATACGAAACATTAGGGAATAATAGTGTGAAACGGCTGACTTAAAAACTTACACTTTCTTCTTCTCTGCTAATTGCTCATTCCAACCCATACCTCTTAACATTGCAAGTCCAAAATCACCAATAGGCACAGATTCGTAATCATCCATCGATGGTTCTTTCGCACCTTCAAGCAACAACTGATCTTCCATTGCAATCGTTTTCACCTTAACAGCCGTTGTCTTCTTCTCATAGTTTTTGGCTTCTAAAATTACAAATTTGCAGAAAGAATTCAAACTGAATAAATTGCTTTTAAACACACCTTCCAATAGTTTTCTAGCAGCCAATTCCTCAATAGTTAACTCTGAATCAGGTCTTAAATCAGCCTCGGCCGGTTTCTCCTTTGCACCAATTACTTTGAATCTAATTTGACTCCTTGCTTTAAGATCATTCACATCCTTAATTCTATCCAGTAGATTCTTGTTCGCACCTTGCATTGGAATGACAAGGGGTGCTTTCACTTCCTCTACATGCCTACAAATATTATAATATATTATATTGAAATTTTAGTTATTATTTACAGATTTTTTTTACCCTATAATTTTGATGTTTGATGCATCCAAACATTCGATAAGTTCAACTTTCTTTTCTTCGGGAGGTTTGGCACCGATTACTGCTGATTTCTTGGGTAGTTTCTTAAAGCCGAAGGATATTTTTGGTTCCATTGTGTATTATTTTTCTATTCTATTATTAAAATAAAATTTTAGTTATAAAAAGAGAACGATTTATTACGCTGGTAAACACAACACATAACCTTAAAATTCTGAATGGAAAGTGACAAAACAGTGCCAAAAGTGCCAAACACAGGCGTTAAACTTCCTTCTGAACCTAAGAGGGCGCTGAGTTGATTACTCATTAACATTTAGTCTAAATTCTAGCTAATACCAAGAGTTAATAGCACTAATTTTAACGAATTAAATAAGCCTGCTCTAGAATGAAATACAAAAAGATGATTGCAGTTCAGATACGTAATATCAACATCTCAGGGTACCTCTTATTTTATGACAAAAAATCGCTCAAAGCACACTGCTTTTTGGGTTTATCGCACATTCTGAAATCAGAGAAGAAGCATTCATAGAAGCGCCACCTGTGTTTGGGAGGTTAGTGAAGAACAGAGTTTTTTAGCCACTCTCACAGGGATAACATTGACGCACAGATAGTACTGATGTTACTGACGTATGTTCTCAAGTATTTCCGATGCTAGGAGCGTAGCCAAAGAACTGTTTCCCGCCCCACCCGCTCGCGCTTGTTGCATTACTTACATACCCTTCCAACTATTCTCCCACCAAACTCAGAATCCACACATGCGTGATCACATTGAAACACAGATGGCGCAACATTGTAGAGTATCGCCATCTGCGTTTCAATGTACGAACTTAGTCAAAAATCTAAAAAGTGCAACTTCAAGAGCTTAAAAGACCATCCCCAACTGAAATAACAAAAAAAGCATTGCTTTGTTAAAACAAATTACTTATATTTTTCTTTACAACAATGACACGCAGTTATATCACCACCTAATGTAAATAAAATGTTCACAATACATGTTCGAATGTTAGTAGTTTTGGCTTACAACATATTCGTTAAGTCGCATCGACGTAGTTTTGTGCGAACGTTATCATCGACGTGGTTAAAATATAAACCACTAGCAGACAATAGTCAGCTTCAAAATGGTTAATATAATCATCTACAAAGTCAAAAATTAAGCACAAAGTTACAGCATTATCGATGCACCTCTCCTTCTCGCATGGTGTTTCTTTTACGGATGCCATCGACGTCCATAAATACTTCTACACGTTATTCCAAATTCAAGTACAAGTACATAATTTCAAGTACACGTAGACGTGGTAATTGATTAATGTTTCATCCACAGCTGGGTAAGTAGGTCATTAATATATCATCAGTTGTAGTTGCAGTTTGCAGAGTGCGTTTCTGTGCGTGAATCGAGTGCATGAATTCGCACATTGCAATCGATTGGCGAAGCCCCACGCCAACTGAATGGCGTGAATCTTATCCGAACAATTTGTCAAAACAACCGTGGCAGTAGGGTTTGTCGTTCTGCTCCTTGAACGTGCCCTTATTAAGCTGTTTGAGGCAGAATGCGCAGACGAAGTGCTCTGGATGGAACTTCCGGAACATGGCCGTGATGCACCTACCACCGATGGGTTTATGGCAACCAGCGCAGAGAGATCCACGTTTTTGATGGTAGTGTGTCTCGCAATAGGGTTGGCCTTCGTGGTCGAAAAATGAGCCTCCTACGAAGGGTTGTCTGCAATCCTAAAATGAATTATAGAATGATAGAATTAGTAATAATTTTTGTTATAATTTCAGTTAAATAAATTGAGATTTAAATAAATAAAAATGGTACTTGTCTATAGTCATGAATCTGATGAAAGATAATCTCAGAACCTTTAAGCTTACAGGAGAACTACGGAGACAAGGTGGAGGATGATCATTGTTTTTAAAGGAACAGAATAAATTAGGCCGGAGAGGATAAAGGGACGCAGAAAAACTCAATCGGTTAGAATGAACAAGCAATGCAGGGAAAGGTTGTTTCCGGGGTTCATGGCCGATTCACGTAGAAGAAGATGTAAATGAAGATTTTTTTGAAGTTTGTTGAAAAAACTTTAAAATTTGTTTATTTTAATATTTAAAGTTTAAAAAAAAAAAACGAAAAAGAAAAGGAATTGTTTAAAATCCACAACTTTTGAAAAACATCATATTTAAGCCTAGAAAAATCCCCAAAACGCTACAAGCTTCATTACAAACAATAAACCAAGTGTTTCTTTTCAAAAAATAAGTTGCAGGATTTAACATGAAACTCTAAATCTAAACATCGAAATAACGTCAACACTCCCACAAAAAAGGTGCATGTGTCATTAAAACGAAAACAAATGACAATCACTTCCCGTCATTATTGCAAAGTTTAAAGACGTAAACGTTCAAAGCCAAAAAACCTAATTACGCATTGGAACACATCTAAGAGGCAAATTTTCCCCAGCGTTCCTAACACCGATCGTAAAAACGCTCTGCTGAAAAAACCATTAACTCGCGCGCGCGTAAGCACACTATCCTAAAAATAATTCGCGTAAATAATTTCGCATTATACCTGGCAGCGGACAGCAAAGAAACAGGCAGAGGTGCTTGCTATCTGATCGAAATGTGCGCACGGTAAAAGTAGACACACTTTTTTGTACATAAATACAATTTAAATGCGATAAAAATACATAAATCGAAAAAAAAAAACCGACGATTTTTATAGACATTAGATTCCAAACGTTGTGAAAAACAGCGAAGCGATGAAATTAATATGTCGCAAAATGACAGATGAATATCGAAACATTGCTCCTCGTTGCGTTGCTTGAGAATTCGCAATTCAAAATTGCATAACGAAACGAAACGCTGAGAGAATTAATCTCTTTGTAAATTTGACAATCTGTGCCAATATGCAACATTTTCCAATGATAGATCGTTCTAAAATGTCAATGTTGATGTCAAAACGTCCAAAATGTCACTCTTCATTCAATTGTTATCGTGGTCGCTATTTTGGAATTTCCGAAATAACAATAAAAACAAAACAAATCTAAAAGAAATATCGGCAAAGTGCATTTCCTGAATATGAAATGCATTTGCACATCGTCAGTTTTTACTTTTTGGTTTGATTTTTTTATTATTGATTTTTTTTGCTTGTTTTTTTTTTTATTTCTATTCATTGTTTTTCTTTATTTTTATTTATTTTTTTTGTTTTTTTTTTCTCTTAGGTTCGTTTGTTTTTATTATACAAATAGAGTATTATATTCAAAGAGTAAAATAAATAGATATAATTATCGTCCCTAGGTGATGTTTTGCAATTTTACATATAGAAATGTGGCGAAACTATAGTAAATTAAGCCTAAACCAAATAGTAGAACGTATGTGCGTTGAAGTAAGAGTGAAGAATAGATAACGATAGTTTGAAAACACAGAGAAAGTCATAGAGGCCATTTGTTTCATCCCTAATCCTCTTCCTCCTCCTCTTCGTCGGCGCCAATGCACTTCGGACAAACAGGTTTACCCTCGATGGCGTAAAACGACTTGCCTTGAACGGCCATTTTACAATCCTAAACGTACATATTGCATTTAACCCCTTGTTGAATTATAACCTAAATAATGGGCTTTCAATCATGGTTACCTTCTCTACAGAGGGCGCCAGTGATTGAACATAAATTTAGGAATTTTAGGTAGAAATAATTGGAGGATTCGGAAGAAGTTTAGGTGGCTGTAAAACATCAAAAACATTTTTATGTGAAATAAAAAGATGCTTACCCTGCAGACGAAGCAATCAGGATGCCATTGCGCGTTCAGCGCCGAGATGTAGTTTTCCATAATGGCGCGATTACAAGCGCCACATTTGGGCGCGAACATGTCAAAGTAGTCATCGCGGCAGTACGGCTTGCCCTCCCTCTCATGGAAGCCCTCGTCGCCAAACTGCTTGCCACATTGGGCACAGAAGAAGTGCTCCATGTGCCAGGTCTTTTCCAGAGCGGTGACGCATTTCTGTAAACAGAATCAGCAATTGCATTCTCCAAGCCAGCGAAATCTACAATCTAGGCCATCTATTGCTCAATGGCTGTCGGTATTACATCCAAAATTGGTCCGTTGCAGTAGGCACAGCGTGGACTGAAGAGATTGTGGTAGTCCGTCTCGCAGTAGGGTTTGCCGTCGCGCTCGAAGAAGTTACGCGTACCCAACTCCTGCGTGCAGTGCGCGCAGGTAAAGTGCTCCGGATGCCAGGTCTTGCCCAGCGCCGTAATCACCTGCCCGACGATCGGCTTCTCACAGGCGCTGCAGCATCCCTTCTGGCTGGTATTGACTCCTTGGCGTGACATGTCCGCTTGTAGATTGCCAAGCATATGATCCAAGTTCTGCTTGTTGGACGCCTTCTCAGGACGTGCGTATGCCGACTCGCTGACGGTTTGCTTGCTCACCTAGAAGGTGTGTACCCAAAAGAGTATCAAAAAATAGGAAAAAAGTCAGAAAATTATGAATTAATAAAAATTGTAGGCAAAAATAAAGGCAATGAAAAGTTTCGCTACCACTTCGAGTTGCTAAGTATGCGCCGACCGGCTGGAAACTGAGCAGGGCTTAACCTAATTCCCGAATCGAGAGCCGACTGCCCCCCTCGCGGCAGACCGCCCGACTCCTACTCCTCCATGTGAGGCACCAAAATAACGTCCCCCGCCTCAGATTTACCTTCCCCCACCCTTCTTTCAGCAAGTGGATTCCTATGGCCGGATAGGAATATTCGAATTCTCGTAAACTATTTTCGTCGTCGCATGACTGTATGCGCGTACCCGTAATCTGTGAGAACGTTGCTTCTGCTTCGATCGGTCAGAGGCAGTGTGTTTTTTTTCGTAATGGACTGGCCGGCCTGT
Organism: Weissflogia rhopalogaster; assembly: GCA_019419845.2. Lineage (NCBI taxonomy): Eukaryota > Metazoa > Arthropoda > Insecta > Coleoptera > Staphylinidae > Weissflogia > Weissflogia rhopalogaster. Next base: position 16,612 of record WSZQ02071334.1, read on the forward strand.
GGTCGCCATTTTATTGCACACCACGTGTCACCGCAACGTGTAGTAGTAATAGCATAGTTGCTTTCGGCGACGACGAAAAGCAGTACATAGCAATTAACGGTGCATAATGTGTATGCAATCCTCGCAAATATTCTTAGCACTATTGCGTTTTTTTTGCGTTTTTAATGAACGCCCTGGCAATGGCGTGTGTTTGTATGGCACACGTGATGCTATATGATAGGTGTGAAATTATTAGATTTACAAACGTGATGAATGAATCAAAGCAAATAGATTTGGCACAATTATTCTGAACTTGTGGAATCGTAAGATGTAAGAAGTATACATCCCTGTAAATAACGAATAGCCCAAAGTAATCATGTAGTCATTCGTTATTTTATTGTTGACTTCATCAATTTTTAAATTAAGAACACAAGAAAAGCAAAACAAACGAACGGAATTTAAAAACCGCCCTCTTTAGCTTGATTCTTACGCCAAAAACATCAAATATATCTCCTCGATATTTTTCTTTTATCCATAAAAGAAAATAATGCCAAGGACATTTTCCTAAAATTGTTTAAGGATCACCTAAACATCTTTTACAATAAATGAGTTTAACCAATTTTTGCCAAATTTTGTGATTACGAGGCTACCCAAAACTTTTTCCCGCCTGAGCCAGCCCAATTTAACTTTTATATCCCCGTAAAACAAAAGAAAAGAGTGCGAAAATGAATTGAGAAACGCAGTTTTGAACATTATGTGTGCAACCCAATAATAACGAGCTCGGAAACTCTCCAGATGTTCAACATAATCAAGCATACATCAAGGTTGGCGCAAATCGCATAAATAACCACGTTAAGTAAGCACTTACTTTGATTTCCGAGAGCGAGTCCATCAAGTCGTCGAGCTCTTTGGTAGCTGTGGAAGCAGCAGGTGCCTTCGACTGGGTGTAGGTGTGCTGCACCAGCTCCGACTCACTAGGGAAATCCGTTTCCGTCTTCGTCTCCTTCACGGTGATCGTAACACGTTTCGGTCCACTATAGACCACTTCCCTATAAACAACATCAACACCTAAATTACATCTAAGTATATATAAACATGTTTTTAACTTCATTTTTAAAAATGTTTCTACTTGAACATCGTTAAACCATAATAAGATAAAAATCGAAATATAATCGTAATAAAGTTAAAAATAAAAATGAATATATCTCGAACACACATTTTATCCACATTTTATTCGATTCTAAGACGGTCTGGTAATATTTTTCACAAATAGATCGAAATAGACGAGTGTTAAAAATAGAAACATCGCGTTTATAAATATTCATGATGTTATTGTCTTCGTTTGCGCTGGCATCGCCGTGGAACTAAACTTCTGCGTCGATTTTGCAGATTCGCTGCACTTCAGCCGCCGTCCGTGGACCGGAAAAGGTGCACTTAATTAATGCGCGCCTGTCCGCCAGTCGCGAACCGGTTGCAAATCAATTTCGGAAGTTTTGGCGTCGCCTTTCCGCACACGTAATTGAGAAATTCGCAAATAGCAAGCAAATAGCATCCAATTCGCACGCCCCGACTTATATTCGGATTATGAAAAGACTTATATTATCATTATTTACATTATTTACTAAGAAGTATTATTTTTGGCAAACAATTTATGTAACAACATTTTGGAGAATAATAAATGTGTGGCAAACTTTGTAAACGCTAAACTCACCCGCCATTTAATTCGTCGAGGAGGCTGTCGACGGTGGGACGGTTGGTGGCTTGCGAACTAGGCCTGCTGCCATAGTACGCTGCAGGAGAATTTGCTCCTGAGCTGTAGTAAGTACTTCCGTTAGCTCCATTACTTCCTAAATGGAAAAAGTAAACAATTTAGGTTTAACCTTTTATTTCTTTTTTGAGAAAATATTGCGTTTAAGGGTTACATATAAGGCGCTTGATGTTATTAAATCTTACTAACCTCCAGATGTATTCGCATACATACTCGACGTACTGTTGATCTCATTCGTAGTACTCAAATCCTGAAGAAGATTCTCCAATTCAGACAGATTATTATTAAACTGCTTGGGTTTGGTCGGCACCACCGGACTTCGACCCCCGGAAGAAGATGGCGGCTGTGTACGGCCATAGTTTGCCTGAAAAGATTACCATCCTCTACATTCCCGTAAATTTTCTCGCATTTTCCCATTTTCATTCTACATTAATCTATTCGCTTTAGGAGTATGTATCTGCGAAAAGTTTTGCGTGTCGTGTGCAAAAAACAGATTCGAAAAGCTGCGACGATATGACATCGGTATAGTGGTGCCGGCGCGGCGTGCGCACATTTTCGGTTGTGCCGTGCCGAATCGCACCATAAAGGGTAACTCGTCACGCGCGTTATATGTATGTGCCTAACTGCCGCCATACGCTATCGACTTTTGTCCAAAATAAATATTACGATGGCCGAAACGCGTGCCGAAAGCGTATCGGGCGCTGAAATTATGAGCGATGCAGCTAGCATGTGTGTATTCGTTAAGTACGTGTAAAGGCGAAGTGCCACCGGTTGGCAGGCAATAAACTAAGTCAACTTTGCGTCGTATACATGGTAGACATGCGAGCAACAGTCTTTGATTGACAGAGGTGTGGCAACTGAGACTGAGAGTCACAACTACCTGCAGGAATCATTCAACAAGTGGCTTTTTTCAATTTCAAACGGATAACATCAATCTGTAAAGCAATAATACATTTTTTTAAATAATTTTCTAATGTATTTTATATATCGTGAAACCTGCCATATACGGAATCTTTTATATAATACTGTTTACAACGGAGTATTTTTCAGGTTTACATGACTCATGTAAAGTTGTTTGACCTGTAATATGTACAATCTGTCTAGTTGCACTTGTTGAAAATAATCTTTAAATTCGTATATTTAACCTTAAAAATTGTCAAACTTAATACAATATCGAAATGTCGAATAAAAATATAGATACGTAACATCGCCATCTATTTGGGGGTAGATTATTTAAAATCGAATCTGTCAAAGTATGCAACTTCCTCTACCAGATTATACACTTCAAATGTCTAAAAATGTCGTTGAACTTTACTAAATTGAGCAAAACGAAATAAATTAAGACAAAGTGGCGTGAAATGAAAACTTCGTGCTCAATTTCGATTGTAAATTGAACGATTGTCTCATAAATGCCAAAGAAAAGTGTAAGCTATTAAAAACTTAAAACTTAACGCATGTACCCGTATTTTCGCAGAGTTTCAAAAGTCAAACAAATTCCGATCTCTTACATCTCCGTGGCTTCTAAATCTGAACGATGCGAATTTTTCAAAAGAAAATTTAGCAAATAATGTCGAGTTTTAATAAAAACGTATTTATAAGTCCGGCAAATGGATGATATATACAAAATTATAATGTCATGTGTTGTGTGTAATGCTTTGCGAAATAGTTTTATAATTAGGTAATGTGCCAGTGGTGGCGTGTGAAAGATTAACCTCGCGAAATTTAGAACAAAACACATAAAATTTATTCGTATCGCCACCTACAGATAAATCAATGAAGGTTGCTGGGTTGAGTGTAGGCGAGGAAAGCGGATTTCCATAATGCTTGCCAAAAATAATTTCGTGGATAAATGAATTTGAGATTTAGTGGTAGGCAACCAAATTTACAAACTGGAAATTCATGTCCGCCTGCTCCGCTAAACATGCCTGGATAAAATCCGGTTAATCCAGGGGAGAAAAAATAAAATTATGATGTTTCTGTCGGAACCTGGTTTACAACGGGGACCCTCAAATAGAGGGTCCTCATTAATCTAAGAATGCTCCGTGGACTTTTCACATATATGTTAAGGAGGACGCAGATTGCTCATGCCTGGGTTAACCGGAATTCAGATTAAACGAAGTCAGGTAACCGAATAATCTTTAGCAGGTAAATTAATAGATAGAATACTTTACAGAATAATTTACAGATATTTTCAAAACTTACCGATCTTGATGAATATGAATCCGATCGTGTCATAGGAATCTCCGTGGTAACCGGAGACTGTTTCGCTTTAACCGATCCATAACCAGGTGAACTGCCATGTTGGTAGTTACCAGCACCTCCACCAACACCAGAAGGCTGGACAGTATTCTGTAGATCAGCCAGTAATGCATCTTAAAACAACAACAAACATAATTAAACAACAATTCATCTCACACCAATGAAGATTAATGCTTATTTCACAAAATAAGAAAACCATTAACTTAATTTCGAAATTTCTTCACTCTCCACAAACGACTCAATAATTCCACGTTTCGGAGGAGCACCTTCCTGCTTCGCCTCCATTTTCCAACCACTGACTAACAAAATTCACACCGAACTAACTCACAATCAGTCACTTTAAATCTCACGCCCAAAAAGGCGATAAACTAACGCAATACTACAAAAATTGCGGTTGAACACTTATCAAATCACAACCGGGAATTGCACGAATTCAGTCACTTTTCCAATCACTCACTTCCCGACACCTAAAACCGGCACCGTCTGGCTTGACTCACTCACAAGTCAGTAAAAACTGAAACTCATTTTTTCTATGTGTATACTTAACGACCAGTGTGCATCTTCAACATTATCTTGTGCAAATAACTACACTACACTCAATAAATCAACAGTCGCTGTCGTGACGAGTGTCAACGATTCACTGCGCCAACCACTCACACAAAATATGAAAAGTTTATTGATAAATATTGATATATAATTCGCACTCATACAATAAAATATGAAACACGATTAATGATTCACGACTAGCAGCCAACTGATTACATATCGCATCGTATTATACAATTAATGGTATTGTCCACTTGTGCAATCAATTCAATTAAATAAGCCACGCGTTGTTTATAAACAATCGCTACTGACACAGCTACTGCATATTTTATGCATATATAGAGCGACGTTTCTGAAATATCAAACAAATGACGCATTATTGTGATGATGATATTATAATAATAGCGTCCTCATTTGTTTTCGATATCAGTTGATGAAGGAAATAAGCTTTTTTCAATGGCTAAAGTTACTTACATATTGACTTAAGGCGATGGCGTAGTTTGCTTGGAATATGAGCGTAAATGTGGGCGCTTATTAATGAAATTGATTTCAAACTGCATGAATTGGTTATTTTACGATCAATTTCGTTTGAAAATTGGCAAATAAGTGCTAAATTTAAACTAGAAATTGCATTGTGCCAAAAATAAAAATATAAACATGACTTATATCGATTTAATATGTTTAAATTAAAGCTTTGGCAGCAATTCGCTGATAAAACTAGAAGAAAAATTACAATATTTTTTTTAAATTTCGAGATATATTCAAATAGCGAAATGTCAGTTTAAATTACAGACATAATGATATCGATATTAGGCCGGAGCTATTTAAAAATCGCAAATAGATGCGAGCACCGCGGGTTATTTCGTGATTGGTCGAACTAAGATGTCAAAAAATGATACTTAAACTCGCGATATTGATATTTACCAAAACACAAATATCGATATTTTACTTTCAATATATGGTTATATTTCTAACATGTCAAGGAAACAGAATGAAATCATGGGTCTTTCGCCCCCATAATAAAATCAATGGGGGCGAAAGACCCATACGCAAAGCGTACTAATAAAAGAACTTTTCTGACCTTTGAGTGGAGCATCATGAATTTACAACCCGTATAATACTCTAAAAGTAAGTCTATCGGCACGCGCGAAACATAAGCTCCGTAGAACTTAACCAAATTCCACAAACCTATAACCAAATCCTAGAAGTATATTCCAAATAATACTAGGAGATGGCGCCCGTTTTCACAATTTCCTTCCCAACAAAAAATATCGAAATTTTCCACTTTCGACATTTTCTAAATCTTCATTACAAATAATTTCTTTTATAACGCCCCTATAACAAATCAAATAATAATAACGCAAAAAAAAAATTTTGGATATCAAATACATTGCGACGTGTGCACAAGTGCACAACGACAAACCATAGCAAACACAATAAACTTGAACAC
>WSZQ02071356.1:1945-17333 GCA_019419845.2 Weissflogia rhopalogaster
ACATAAATTGATAAAAATCATGTATATTTTGGTCTCGTAAAAGAGGTTCCTGGCATAAAATAGGTTAGTTTATATTGAGTTAGGTTAATTTTATAACATATTTTAGTGAGGAAATATTAAAGAGATTAATAGGGGCAACTTTGTATGAATAGGAATGTGTTTTTAGAATATTTGCCAATTTATAGTCATGTATATGCAAACCAACAAACTTTCTGCATGAATAGTTTGAGGTTATATTATAATCTACCACATCAACCTAGAAAACAAATAATGGATTTACCCAGAGCCTGTGTGTAAGGCAGTTATCAGGGTCGGAACTGTGAATAATTGGTTTTGGAGCTGGTTACCACTACGAGTGGGACAGTTTTCCGCGCGTAATTGCATTTCGAAAATCGCGATTTAATTACAAGCCGTAAACCAACAACCATACAATGTGGTCCTAGTCAGTGCAAATCAGGGATTTGTAGACGTGAATTCATTACTAAATTTAGATAGATACAATCCGTTCAAAGTAAAAACGTCGATGAACTCGAGTCAAACACAGACGCATCTGAAGATACCACAGAGGAACAAAGCGATGAGTTCGACAATTGAAGTGCTGCGTTTGACGCGGCTGCAAAGCTCGTTAGTGCTCGAATTCTGGGCGTGCATCTACTTTGAACCGACAAACAAAGTATTTCAATAAGCATCGACCGAAAACGGGCTCCTCTAACTCTCGAATTCGACCGACGCCTCGGCATGCCAACCGCCAGCCCCTGATTAGCCGCCAATGATCAATAACATTAAACTACCACATTCGTCGGGGACGAGGCCTGTTTGTTAAGTTTCAATTGGGACACCTGCGGCGCGCCACTGTCGCTGCTATAAAGTTAGGCAGTCCAAAATGCAGCCGGGTGTGAGAGGTTATCGACGCTGAGGTGTTTCAAATCGGTGGTGATTTGCAGGATGTCGTTGCGAAACGCTAATGAAACATTCCGCCATTTTGTTAGCGGGTATATGCGATGGCTGTACGTAGTTTGTATGATACTGTTTGCGGTCGTGAGGTCGGGGGTCGGGGGGGTTGTCGGTGGGCGGGAGTAGTAGTGATTGGCGGTTGAATGGACGCTGAAAGCTTGAAAGCGCGACACGAAAAGGCGAACTATTACCACGTACAAATCGCAAAATGGTTAGCTAACTCTCTGTCATATGGGCTTTTCACGCGTGGTTTTCAGTAAATTACTTGTAAACTCTTTATCGCTTCGCTAGATTTTGCTTTTAGTTATGCTGCATTCCATAGAGTTTCGTCCTGAAAAGTGTTTTTAATACTGTTTATTTATTAATTAACTATTTAACATTTTAATTTGCAGATTTTAGGTTTCAGACATGTTACATTAGCTTTTAGAGGGATATATTGGGCCGAGAACAAATATCGTGTGTGTTTAACTTTAACGGAAACGTTACTAATTGTAAGTGAAACTAGGCAACTTCTGCAGCATAACTTTGCCTCTTAAGGGTAAAAACCTTAATGACAGTCAATAAATGCTTGATTTTCACGAGTATTTTAGATTATTTGCCTCGTTTATTATATATTGGTGCAGCTGCGTACAATCTAATATTCATAATTTTGATCTTTGGCAAAAAAACAAAAAGCTATTGCAAAGTTTATAAAATTTACTTGAATATGACGTCGTATATTTTCCAGAAAATAGAATATATGCATGTATTTTATTCAGTTTAAACATAAAGTTAAATTTTTGCATAAAAATTCGACTTAAAATACGAAAAAAATATATAAATATATATTTTTCTAAAAAAAACAATTGACGTCATATTCTAAAGAATTTAATTACCTATGAAATAAGCTATCATTCAACCCAAACGGTTCAGTAGAATTTTCTCAATCGTGTGCGCAAAATTGAAAAACGTTGTCACAAACACTCGTTTAAAGTTTGGTAAACTTATACTTTATGTTTATTACAAATGAGCTATAACTTGGTAAATAATGCAGATATCGGCGTGAAATTTTGAGAGAATTTTCTTGAATAATTTAACTATATATTAAATTCCTTCAAAAAAAACCTGGAAAATGCCCTTAAGATTATTTACGTGCAATAAGTTGCATACTTGTTCATTTCTGCATTTCTCATCAGAACCTTGCCTGTCCTCTTAAAAAAGCGCAATAAAACACAAAAGTTGCAGAGCTGATTCAGCACCGTCAGCTTGGGCGATGATTTGCGAGCAGCGTTTAGTAAATTCCAAACTTGCCAAGGATGAGAGAGAAGAAAAAAGGCTATCAGAATAGCAGGCGGCGCGGCGCGGTTTCGCTGAGTTTGAAAGAAAGAATGCCGCGCGATTGTGCACGTGCACGACCGGTGGGTGCACCTTATGAATTATTGATAAATCACAACCTGCAGTATACGCAGCGAATTGTGGTAGTACGCCAGCCAGCACCAACCAGCACACCAAATGCAGTCGGTGAAATGCTGCACAATACGTTGTGCTTGCTGCTACGTCGGCGTCGTGGTCGCCGCCACCATTCGAACGCGAAACAATTTGTATGTCGCAATGTTTTGTCTTGAGTTATGACGACGTCCGTGCATGTTTATCGCCACTGCTGCTGGTCACGCATAAATCCACACAGCGTAAACAACGCTCGCACTGCAGGAATGTGTTTTATATCTTTCTTTAATTATAATAGGAAGGGGGTGATGTCTTTATTTCATTGTAAAATTGGTTTGATTTGGTTTAGTTCGATCATTATCCACAAATATCAAGTAGATTGTCCTTAAGGTGTCATAATACTTTATATGTATAAAAAGTTTAATTTAATTCCGGGGACAATTCGTGCATTCCCTTTTTAAGACAATTAAATGACACAATTTTTATAAAAATAAGTTAAATCCACCACTGTCGGTAAATATCCAATGCTGTCCGTCATTTGGACTTTATAGTAACGTAACGTAGTCGATTTCACATCGAAAAGGAAGCAAGTCCAAAAGCGGAAATGCAAGAATTTCCTTTGACACCAATATTAAAGAGGCCATTGCCACTGCCGCCAAAACTATCTCCTACCCTGCCTCCCTTACCCTACCGTCTCCTGCTGTAATATCAGAGGCGAAAACATCCCTGAACACCCCAGACCCAGACCACCAACGCAACGTCCCCTAGCCATCATCGTAGACTTCCACAACCCCAGATTTCCCGCATCAAGCAATGTGTTTTATGACCGATGGCTAATGGAAAAGCGCCGTGAACTGATTTCCCGGCTTGGCACCAACTTCTGCTTCTGTCGCGTCGCCTAACTACTCCACGATATATTACTCAAGGATCACTTACGCAAAGTGCTAATATTAAAAAGCAATCAGTTTACATCTATAATTATAATTGTATACAAAAAGGCGAGAAGTTGATTAAAGCAAGTGTTTATAAACGAATATCGGGGTTTTAACGCTTTGCAGTTTTTACTACATGTTAGTTAGACTCATTGGGAATATTATTATTATTATTATATAACAACCTTTTTCTACCACATAGTGGTGTAAGGGAATAGTAACTTTCACCCGGCCCAATCCGGCCTCGCTACTGATGGTACTTGCTTTGAACTTTTTGTGCATGAGTTTTTTCCGGGGACCGTTGCAAGCGAATCGCGTTTTTGCCGCGAAATCAGGAGTTCGCGGACGGCGCCGCAGCCACTTGTTGAGTGGGGAGACCAAGTGGTCACCCATCCAACACCTAGCTACGTCCGACGTTGCTTAACTGCAGTGATCTAACGAGCACCGAACTCCACAACGCTGCAAGCCGCCGCTTCTCATTGAGAATATATGCAATGAAATTCGGGGTCTGTGGACCGTTCTGTCTTTAATAACTAAAATGATTTGAAGCTAATTGTAAGCACCATCTAATTTCCAAACAGTTTTTAGCGAAATTGTCAATTCACGATCGGTTTTCTGGGCGAATTTCGTCGGGGTATGCTTGAAAGACAATCTCACTTACTCTATACTTTCTTCACTTACCCTAAGCCACCCCTGTACTCTTCCTTTTATAAAGACGCCTTAAAGCGATGGTAGCAACAAAAAGCGACTAAGGAACAAAACGCTTTTTGTGTTGCGCATTTTACAAGACCCCGAAAAAAGAAAGCTGGTACACAAAACTATTTGAAATGCCCTTTCACTTCGTATGCTACTCAAGACTCTAACTATAATCTAATCAAAACTACAAAGGTTTAAATCTCCGATATTCATTTATAAACACCCCGCATCCTACATTTACAAACGATTTTCAACGAATTTGGTAAGTGGTTATTTATACTTTTAACGTAATTGCAAATAACGACAAAAACACATACTAAAATACCAAAAACCCTTAAAATTTAAACAATTTAAAGCATATAGCATCAATTTAAAACATGCCACAAACAATCGACTGTTTATGTTTATCCGATTAGTGCGATTTTCGCGTATAGCCAAATATCGAACGGCTGCAAATGTTTTATTCCCGAAAAGCCATGTTTGATCGAGTTTGGCGCGCATGTTTGGATTGCTGTCAATTTGCGTCGAAATGCCGAATCGCGCGCGAATTATGCGCGCACGCACAAAGGATAATTTAGCGCCTGCCGCGCTGCGACCTGAGTAAATAGTGCGCAGAGCAGCAGCGGCGGCGGCGGCGGGCGCAATTAATTACACTTTGGGGCGGCCCGCAATTAATTTAATCAATAACAGTAACGCACGGGGTGCGGCGGGGTTGGGTGCACGGCGGAAAGCGGGCTGTTGCTCCCGCGATATGGCCGCGTAAACAAAACAAATACGGACACGCCGCGGCGGCCGTACCGCGCGAGACGCTTTATTGATTAGCGAAATTAAAATTCGAAATCCAGCACTCCCAGCCGGGAATGAATAATTGATTACTGCTACTGCTCTAATTGCCGGTCAAATTCGGTGGTTCTCTACCACCAGACCCCCAAACCCTTCAAAAGCGTGTATATAAATGTACATAATTGAGTTTAATTTAAAATGTTATTTATTAAACATTCGCACTAGGTGCATTTTGAGCTGAAATAATTAAAATCAAAAACAGTGTGTGTATTATTTTTCAATTTACAATTGGCTTCCTTGATTCTTCCTAGACTGAGTTTTTTTAAAACTTCAAAATGAAAACATACTTAAAGGGAAATCGAAAACTTAAAATACAACGCTTATTTGCAATTATTATAGGCAGCCACGAATACATCTTCCGAGCAGTTAAGCAAGATACTCGGGGAGCAAGAACACGCAAAATAACGTTGATGACTATCTATCGCATCAGTTAAACGGGTGTGCAAAAGTAGCTGAGTCCAACTGTTGAGTTGGTTGCCTAGGGGTAGCGTCACTCTAAAAGCGTGGCGCACGCAGCCCTCTGTCTATTTTCCTCTGGTAAGTTCTCTAAGGTACAAGTGTAACTCTGAGTGTTTTTGTCCGTGTAAGAAAGTAGTTGTTGTATTACCGTGAAATTGAATTCTGACATTAGAATGAAATCTTTATTGAATCGCGAGAGCTCAAAGAACTTAAAACCAAAGATCCTGTTAAGTCAGGTCCCGCGCGTCACCGGGTATTAAATGTATTAAAAAGCGCGGCTTCCGCGAAACATCCACCAATCACTATATGGGGAACTTCACGGGTGGTCTATCCTCGACTAGAGATACATCTACATCTTCTATTGGGGAGTGGCAAACACTTATGGAAATTACTTTATTTTCGATTCATCATACGAAATAGTGATATGTACTAATGACGCTGAAAGGTCAGAAAAATGGATTGGAGTGAACATTTGAAGGCCACTTTGGTATTAAAACCTGTCTCTTTCTCCAGAAGTGTGAAAAAATTTATAAATTCCCATACATTCCCAAACTTATAAGATAAAGAAAAACATAAGACCAACTGATTAAATCAGTCCTTAATCAACTTTTTACTTAATTTAATTTAAAAAAAAAACACCTAATCCTTTCATAATTCATATGTAAATCCACTTAAAGTATCCAGTAGGAGCCGCAGGAACAAACCAAAGCTTTTATACAAACGCTTCACGGGATTAACCCCCAAAAAACCTGTAAAACAATTTTCCCGTGTTTTTTCACACCTCTTCTGGTATATATATCTCAATCCCATGCATCTTTTACACCAAAATAAACAGCTGATTGTGAGGAGACCATGGCTAGAGGACAATAACTCAATTGTTTAATTCATGGATGGTTTGCTTATCATCGAATCGGTCTAATCAGTGTAATTAATGTTTGCACTATTAACGCACGGGAAACTTGATTATAATTCCCGGAGCAGGTTGGGAATATACATATGTCCAAATGCAGGATTACAGCACGTCGACGACGCCCTCTTCTGGCTCAGGTTGCGCCCGCTGCTGAATTGGAATACGGCAAAGGCGGCGCAACGCCCTCGTGCGTCGTCTCTGACGTTATCATCGCCGCCGGCCGACCAGGAAGACATTAATTTCCTGCGGTGTAATAATAACACGTTAAACGGCCACGCGTACCCGACTTCGATGCCCTTGCAATTTACGGTGATGTTCGGCGTGCGATTAGCGACGCTTCGATAGTGAGGTGATTGTTAAGCCTTGACGTTTGGAGGTTATTGGGTTGACAAGCAATCAAATGATAACCTAATATATGCGATGGGTGCCTAGATTGTCATGAGGTAATCATAAGAGGGTCTTTAAATGTTCTGTTTGATTTGATAAGTTTAAAAATGTTGAATCTTCTTTTCTTTTCAGAGATCTGTGGGTTTATATTGTACCACAATACATGTAATGAAATATAAAATGAAGGAGATTAAGATAACGAGGAGATCCAGGCAGAGGCGGCAGCTGGAGACGATCTGCTCGTACTGGTCGACGGGGCAGGCAGGTTGATGTGAGCCTCGCTGGTGACGACGGCCGTTAGCGGACTCGGTGGCGGATGCTGGTACCGGTGTAGTCGATGGAGGCGGCCGGTGAGGGACTCGGTGTGGACTCTCTATGACGGCTGCTGGTGTCGGGCTCGCTGTTGGTAGACTTCGGTGACGATCTTCGGTGTCGAGCTAATTGAGTGACTGAATGTAAACTGACTCGGACTAACTAAGTTGGCTGAATGAATGTGATGACGAAATGTCGACTATATATAGCTTTAGTTCGTAACAGCGGAACACGTAGTCGCGATCTCGCTGCGCCGTCGATTTTGAGATGTGAGCATTTTCGATGTTTAGTCTCGGCGGATGTTGATTACGTGCAAATTATGGTCGATTGATGTTGATTGTGGTTTGTTGATCCAGGAAGAATTTACGTGTAACAGGTAGCGCACCGTAATAGAGATAATCTTTTTATTTCTTGTACGGTGCGCTACGGTTTGCAAAACTGATCCGGATGAGGTATTATCATTTTCTTTCAATAACACTACGTTGAGATACGTCAACTTAGTAATTCAGTAAAAATTGCTAAATTTAACGCAAAGTACTAGAAATAACGGGCCAGTCTCTAACAAGGTACATTACCAGTTTCAAAACCTGTCCGGTAGAGGCATTATTATTTTTATTCTTCAATACCTTAACCCAATAACTTGTTAAAATCATCTAATTTAACGTTCCGTTCGAGAAATAACCAACATATCTCTAGTACGGCGCACTGCCAGTTTCAAAACTGGTCCGACAGGGACATTTTCCCTTGTGATTACTTGGTTTATCTTAATATATAATTTAACACACTGCACTGGAAACAAATTTCTTGCATCTAGTACAATGTGCTACCTTTTTATAATCCGGTCCGGTTGGAACATTATCATTTTCTCTTTCAATTTCATAACCTAAAATAGCACAACATGAAATAAACATTCCCAAGCGGTACGATATAAAATACTTTTACACGTCAAAAACATTGTTGTTTAAAGTTCTCGCTTGACACGCAGGTACTTTACTCTGCCATGTTGACAAAAATAAAATATTCTCTTTGTATTCGAGCGGATCGAAGGCGTGTGTGCCTTTGACGCGTTTTCAGTCTCGTGTTTGCCGCGCCTGTGCCGTATACCGGCGGCGCGCGCAATCAATTAGAGTATAATTGCGATGCAATTATGATGTATTCCTATCACCGCCGCCGCCGTCGGCTGTTGTGTCGCCCTTGATTGCTCTCTCGTCGCGCGCGGGCACATGCTGTCGCGACGTGCCGCGTCTAACTAAACCTGTAATTACGTCGCGCATCAAAACTCCCCTTTTGTAATTATTTAACGCTTCGCTGTTATCCTTCCACGCACACCTAGACAGACGATGCATGCTTGCTAACACGAACACAACACCCGCACATAAACACGTCGGCGTCGCCAGCCGGACAGACACCCTCGCATCCTTTCGCGCCGCCACCATCGCCAACACCGACTGCCATTAAAGGTAAATTAATAAAAACACAGCACGTCTGTATGCAAATTCACACTCGCTGCTGTCATTTGCGATTAATTGCTACGGGCTATGTTTAGTATTGCGGACGCAGATGCACGGCCTCGATCTTAATTCGTTCTGTATTTATTATTTTTTTATTGCTAGTGAAAATAGGAATTACATTTTCTATGCTTTTGTAATCGTAAAAATTCAATTCGATCTATTCTATAACCCAGCAAAAGTTGACCTAACGCAACATAACCTAAACTAACTTAATTAAATTTAACTTAAGTCAGGTTAGGCTAACTACCCTGGCTTCACCTACTTTAACCGAACTCAACCATAGTAATCATAACTTAATCTTTCTTAAGGTCTTAACCTAATTTATCACAACTTAACCTTACTTATCCCAACTTAAATTTATGTAATTTATGTCAAGTAAATCTAATTTAACCCTGCCTAAATTAACCTAACGTATTACATCGTAACCTTATTTCATATATCCAAGCACAACTTATCTAATTTAACTCAACTTAACACATAACTTAATGTAAGCTAACGTAGCCTTTTTACAACCTTACTTAACTTAACCGAATTTAACCTAACCTAACTTAACCCTACTTAACCCTGCGTAACCCAACTTAAGTTAAGTTTACTAAATTTAACCTAAACATCTTTTTGTACTTTTTTTCTTCTAGGAAATTTGCTGTGACCAATTGAAAAATAAACCCTAAGCCTCCCTTGCACTAAATTACGATAATAAGAAACTTTCCTGTGTGCCTCCTCCTAAATCCCTTCACGAAATTCGCAACAAAAATATGAGTCGTTTGTCGTTCATCGTCCGTTAGCAAACGCTGATCCAGCCGCTCTGCAGGAGGAGCAGGAGCATTTAAATCCATAAGCGACAATCTCTATCTGTCCTACCCCAGTCATCCCGATGAAAAGAAACAGAACGCCTCTGCAAGAGCGGGCTGCTACGAGTGTTCCGGGGGGCCGTCGGTTGGTGGTTTGTACGTGCGGTGTGGTGTGGAGGCGGCGGCAGCGGGGGTTTAAGCTGTGCGGGCGCGCCACTAAACGCCACGCTACATTGCGTCGCTATAAATGTCATTTTTTATGCGAAAAGAATCTGTTCCGTTCCGGACAATTTCGCCCCTTGTTGCCGCCCCACGTACCTCCGAAATATACTCGTACCAGAACGACAACCGCAAGTTTACTAAGGAGGATTAGTAATGTAGGTCCAGCTTTCTTTTATTGCCGTTCGTTAACAATAAAAATTAATTATTACAGACTGAAAGAAATTGAGGAATATAAGTATATCAGGTTATGGGCCTAGCATGCTAATTTATTTTTTTTAGAAATGTAATTTCTGCGTTTTTGAAATTGGACTTCTATGCCCAGCATATAAATTTAACAAAATAATTCAAACAGGTTATGGGCCCCGCGCTCTAACCTATTATATTTCGTTGAGTTAAGTTAATAACTATAAAGTTGTAGGAAGTGAGAAACAGTGTGGAGTTTGGCATTAGCAGGAATAAGATTTAGTCAATTATAGATGACTTTGTAAAGAATTCTTAAATCATGAATTCTTCATAATCATAAATGCTATATTTTTAGGAATCTTACTTCTATTTAAATGCCGAAAATTGGACCATATGACTCGAAATTGGTTAAGGGCCTGCTAATATAACGAATTTCGTAGAAATGTAATTTCGGCGGGTTTGAAATCTTTCTTATATTCTTACATTATAAACGGAATAATATAACTCCAACAGGTTATGGGCCTTACACTCTAACCCAACGAAATCAATATATAAATATTGATAAACCTACAAAATTTATTGTTCTTGACTTGGAGAGACAAAATAAGTGGTTCGTTTTAGGAAATACCAAAGTTGAACTTAAATAATCAACCACCATCTAGAAAAGCATTGTCGTAGTAAATTATTACAACAAATTGCCGTTTATGCATCGTTCCGACATTCCACCGCCCACTCAGGATATTCGAGCTCACCTAAAACCAATATTTGCCAGCATGTCTACAGTATTATCATCAACGACGTCGGCGGCGGTGTCGGCGCGCCCAGGCCTCCAAACAGAACGTGATGCGGCATCGTGTTACCACCACCCGCGTCTACCGCCCCCTTCGTTGACGCTGCCCGCCGACACGCCACTCGACTCGGACGCAGTCGCATCCTGTTTCTCTGTCGCCACCACACGCCTCCCGCCGCCTTCGTTCAACAACTACACGGTCAAAGATAATTACAAAGTAATTGTTTGCATGCCTATATGCGAATATACGTAACGAAAACCAAATTTCCACATTATTACGAAAGCGCCGAAAGCACTGCTCAGCGCATTTTTGAACCGCCAAACATTTGATCATATTCTGTGCTCTTATTTTCCATGAATTTCTGCATCCCTACGTACCAAGCTGGTTTTTAAATGGATTCATCTCCTGAGCAATATCACGCTTTAATGCTCCATCGAGGAACATATGATGGAACGTTTCGCGCTCGCCACTTGAAACTAGAAAATCGTAATGAATATCGGCAGCAGGGCAGGAGGTGGAAGTGGATGGCGGGAATAAGAGCACATGCACAAAAATGGGCAAAAGAGACAGGCAGCTGTGTGTGTGTGTGTGTGTTGGGAAAAAATTCGCGACGCAAGAGAAGGGATTCCTTTCGTGCAGAATGCCCGGAACTCGCCTGAAAAAGAGATTATTATACGTTCTTCTGCTTTTTTGTGTGTCCATGGAGAAAGCGAGAAAAAGGGAGGAATTTTCGCATTGAATGCTTGCCTGGCACTTTTATAATATACAGGTTAAGGAATAAGATCCACTCAAATATAGATGGCGTTCTAAAGAATTCTTTATTTTTATTTCCTGAAATTATAGTCCTACTTTTTGGAAATCTTACTTCTATTACTCCTATACAAGTTCAATAATATAACTCTAACAGGTCATTGGCCATGTGCGCTTTTACGGCGGAGATATTGTATATAAATTCTATAAGGTAGGTTTACATTGTTATAATGATATCGATATAATTATATCGAGTTACAATACAGTTTCCAATATAATTCCAACAGCAACAGGTTATGGGCCCAGCATGCTTCCACTTCCACTTCCACAGGCCGGCCAAAATTTACTGCAATAATCAGGGCGCATTAATATTACCGAAAATGTGGTATTAACAGGGATAGCAAATCAATATATGATAACATTTCAGCAGGGATGTATCACATCAAAATGATATATCTTGTAATAATATCGAGTTACAATACAACTTCCAGTACATATAAAACAATATTTCAACAGGTTATGGGCCCAGCACGCTTCAACGGTGGAGTAATTTCATATAAATAATCTAAGCTAGTCATTATTGTTTGCGTTATGAATGATGCTACATATTTATATTAAGTTACGATATAGACTCCAATATAACTATAACAGGTTATGGGCCCTATACGTTTCCTTAGCGAAACCAATTAAATTCACTCAAAAAATCCGAGTACAATAGACTTCGTGAAGAATGCGGTAGATTACGTATAATCAAGAAAAACATATCTCGAGGGAGAAAAAAATAGCGTAATCTATTGAAATTATTGATAGTTTCATCAAATGTCAATTCAAATTTGAATAGTTGATTTGTTTTATGTGCTTTTGTTCGCACGTCATATTTGCCTTACGGCACACGCGCAATAATGCATTTCGGGCAGCAATGTTGGCGGTGGTGGTGGCGGCAATAAGAGAGTTTCGATAACATCACTCTCCGCCGGCATCCATCCGGTTTGAATTGTATATGTATAGGTATGTGGATGATGTTCATGAGTGTGTGCACGAATTCGGGCAGAGCCGCGAGACAAAAGCATGACAAGTAAAATTAGTTGACGGCTGAATTTTCACAATACGCGATAACGTCCCGACCGTCTCTACCACCCCTATGAGCGAATCCTGCGGGCAAACAACAGCGAAAATCCGCAAAACATCAATTTAATAATTTACCACAAGATAAAAAATGTACCCAAAAATATTATTTTCTGCTCCACTTGTTTATAAATATTCAAATCAGTAAGGCATACTCGTTCCTATATATATTTTTGACACTCTCTATGGTGATTCGCCGAAAGTCAATTGCACAATAAAAAGCAGAGCATTATAAATGTAAATTGAAATGAATATAGTCGATGCAATTGTGACCTACATTTTCATTTGTATCCCAATTTGCATCCCGATGTTGCATAAACAACAATATCGAGTCTAAAAACGAAATTTCGAAGCTTTTTCGGGTGAAATTTTCAACAACAACAAGAATAAAAATCTGTGGAATAAAAAATTAAAAGCTAAATTTGCTTGAAAGAGTGAACTTTATGAACAAATTTCCGTAAAATTCATAACTATTATGATACGTGATACGCGGTTACCTTCACGAGTTGTAGGTTTTAAACTAGACCTTTCTTGGGGGGCGTCAGGCGGTTCATGAGGGAGGGGATGGGTGGCAGCCCGGCGGCGGTGCGTATATAATTCTAGTGGCCCGCTCAACACGCCGCTTTTACACGCAAGAACAATGCCCTTTTGCCAGTCTGGTTGCACGGCCTACACAATGCACCGGCGGCAGCGTCACATAATGCCCAACCCCCCGTCTGACGGCAGGCGGTTTACATTCATACACTTACCAACACATATACACTGACATACATACATATATACGGCAGCCATATATACATACAAACAACTATACATGCTTAGCATGCATATAAGCAAACGCAAGTTCGTCAAAAACAATGTGGCGGCGGCATTGGTGGCGGCAGTATTCACTAGAAACGCGCATGAGCGTGCTTGCATAACGGCAAAACGTTGGTTTGACGATGGCGCGGGCGGCGAAAAGAGCATTGAAATCAGCCACATTTGGGTAAAGAGGCAGGGAGGCGGCAAGGCTCACAACAGTGCCATAGTCACAGAATGTGGTTAAGCAAGCGAATCAAATGTGCTTTGGTGCATTCACTGCCCCCCTACACCCTGAGAGCATTCATATTAACTTGTCGAATGTATTCATGTGGAACTGACGGCTATTATTGAAGAATTAGCTACTAACGCCATCTAATGGCCACTTCAATAACTAAAAATTTTGCAGATTTGCTCCTAAATATTTGAGTTTACCGAGCATCGACTGCTATGGTCATTAGCTCTATTCAATTCTTTTTCAATGTAATTAGTCATATTAGAGGCTAATACTATTAATAAGAAAAAGAATTCATTTTTACTATGCATCCCCATCGAGAATTGAATTCGGGACCTTGCCCACAGCAGTCATTGAACATATCGCTGCGCCAGTTGGCTCGTTAAAAAAATGCAAATCTGAAACGGACTATTGAGACACTCCCCTTCTTAGACATACTTTTCTACTTAAAACACCTTAACCTAAACGATGCAAACTTAATTATTTCCAATCCAAACCTAAAAAATCACATAGCACTCTTTTTGTTTCTTCTATTTGTCAATAGAGTTTATGATGCCATCTATAGACAAATAACAGAAACGCAAGCGTGTGCAGGGGAAATAGGATAGTTTTATCTTTACGGCGAGTGCCCCATCTTATGAAAACTATTCCCATTTCGAGAATTGAGTATTCAATTTGTATAAATCACTCTTTATCACCTTGAAGACAGATAAACACCCAGCATCCGTGAATGACCTCGGCCGATTCCCACCTGAAGATCCACAAACCTCACATTTCCTCTCCGGCCGTCGGACAAACGAAGCGATCTCGTCGACAGGTCGTTACGAGCGCCCACCCGAAAACACTATACCACATTCACCCAGGAAGTTTGCAGCCAAGCAGAAATAAATGCGAAAGGAAATCTTCGACTATCTGCACTTCTTCGAAGGCTAAGACTGAGGGCTCATAGGGGAGTAACTTGCAAGATTGTTCCCCCTGCCAATATGGGTGTAAAGATGATTTTTTGATAAGACCGCAGACACATCCGCAAACACCGTCGGCATAAAAGTGCTCCCAAAGTGGAGACTATCGAAAAATGGCAAACAAAAACACGAAAAACGCATAGGGAAAGATAGTTGTAGGATCTTATTATTCCCCAAGGTAGAAAATGTTTTAAAGTTTAAAAGAAATCAGCAGGAGAATGAAGGAAATTGCTAATTTTAAACATTTTCCAGGTTTTTCCACGGTTTTCCAATTATAACCAGGAAATTGCGATTTTAACAAGTAGTTTTAGAACGTATTAAGAAGTATACAATTTGTCTTAGGCTCCTTCGCTTATTTTAAGCCTTTTGTTAAATTGTTCTTTATTTTAAGAGTATTTAAAAGCGTATTATTTTAAATTTATAGTTTTGAGGGTTTTAAAATGTAATGCTTCAGTTAAAAAAGGTTTTGAGTTAACAATTTCTAATTGTAGGTAATGGAACTGTTGGTATATTCCTGCAAAGTTTGCTAGTGACTGTTTTAATATGGTTCTTGGCTTATGGTTCTCGCTTATCGTCGATTGCGATCTCAATTCATCCAATGCGACTCGCGCACAATCTGCGATCGCAAAACATCCGCGCGATTCATGCCCGATTTGTTACCTCACATTCCTGCTGCGCTGCCGAGCTAACAATGCGCCACTTAACTTGGCCTAATATAACCAAACTTCGAGCTGAAATAAACTATGAAAGAATAATGGTCGACAATAGCTGGTCAAGAGAGAACCAAGTTAGAAGTTATATTAACATCTGTTTAAACTGATTTAACCTTACCACAAAGTTACTGTAAATGTATTTTGTTGTAAAAAATAGTAGCCGGTATTGTATTTTAAGAAAACTGTTTAATTATTATTTTAACTATTATTTCAGATATTTCCAGGTTGGTTTCAGTAAAGGTGTAGACTTTTTTGTAGGCTTGAAATAAACATTCCTGCTACACAACAATTTTCTATAGAATATAACAGAAATTGTAAACATCATCGAATAACCTTAAGAGAGGAGCTTCGCATAGTGATTAAGGTTAAACAAAATAAGATTAACCTTT
>WSZQ02071356.1:24075-38202 GCA_019419845.2 Weissflogia rhopalogaster
ACTTTCAACTTTGAATCATCACAACTCCTAAACTATGTATAATATTGACCTAATTCATTCACTGGTATGTAGTCCATCTAATTAAGAACATTTTTATCCATAGAAATGACAAAATCATTAACAGTGATATCAGTCAGTCTTCCCCAAGAGGTCACTTGGATTTTTCTTTTGAATTTAAAGCATCACAACTCTCAAACCATTATAACTACCAACCCGATTCTTTCAGAAACTTATAGATCACTTATTTAAAAACATTTCCTCAAATTTAAACTCCTACAATTTACAAACATCATTGCACCAAAACTGTTTTAAAGAGAAAATTAAAAATTTACCCCCGCAAAATAAATTCTGAATAAATACAAACTCTTCAAAAGAAAAAAAAAAACTTCAAACAACGCACAGTAATTAATGTATAAATTAATTAAGAACGCGATGAGAATAAATGCGTCTGATTTTTCTTTGCTCTCGTTCGAGAGTTACACCACGTCCCCTGGTTGGGCGCTCTTTTTTATCCCAGGGCACAATTAGTGGGAGTTTAGGCAGGTGTACTGGACGTCGTTATGTTCGTCACGAACGCTGGTATTGCTTCAAAACGCGAATGAAAAACTAGAAACGACGAGGCGGAGCAGCGGCAGCGAAAGCAACATAACACAAAAAAAAATGAAAACGCGAACACAGGCTGTGCGTCGTGCATCAGGCCGAGAAAAAAGTACATGAACATCATGAACGTCATGAATCACGACACGCGTCGTGCGCGAGTTGTCGGTTATATTGTAAAATAATATCATATTTATCAAATGCAGCACGTGAATGTAACAGGTCCGGGGAAACAATCCCCACGTTGTCGGAATATGAATGATTCGCGACTTTCGGGCACGCTGCTTTTGATTTATTCGTGTCTACTGAAGAAAGCAACCAGTTATACACATAACTTGATAGCTGCCAAATATTTGTTATAGGAAATGTTGCTGATAACTAATATGTGTATGAACATTCAAACGTTAAACTTTGAAGCATTCTTAAAATATTTAAAATACCAATATGATACTTTTACGAGCTTGTAGGCCATGTAATTAAGAATATTTTCGGATATTTTCATAAATGTAACAACATAATTAACAAAGTTATTAATGAGTTTTTCCCAAGTGGTTTAAGCGATTTTTTTAAAGGTAATGTCAGTTATACTATTAAATTTTCGAGTTTGGAGCATAATACCCACCCCGGGGACTCGAACCCCGTCCTCCTACGTGGTAAGCAGATGCTTTACCACTAGGCTGTCCAGGTGGGCGTTATATGCAAATTTTTTCCTAAGTTATATTAGAACATTTTTAAACAGTTGATTTTATTATTATAAAACGTTCAATTTTGAAGCATCATAATTCGTAAACTATGTAAAATAGCAACCTGATTGTTTCACTATATGTAGACCAACTAATTGGAAACATTACTTGAATGCTTCATAAAAGTGAGAAAACAATGAACAAACTGATCGCTGAATTTTCCCCCAAGTTGTTTCTTCATTTTTATTTCAAACATTCGTATCGATTTTATGAACAAAATTTCAATTTTGAAGCATCGGTATTCGTAAACCATTTAAAATTACAACATAATTATTTCACCAGCTTGTAGAGCCTATAATTTAGAACATTTCCTGCAATTATCATGAAAATCTCATAACAATTAACAGAGTTATTGTTGAGTTTTCTCGAAGAAGTTTATTAGATGTTTTTAAGAATTTATAAGAAGCCTACAAGTAATAAACCCGTTCAAAGACAATTTAAGAAGGTCCTGCCTTAATGGTTTCAATCTTCTTCCGCTCTTTAAATTTCAACAAGGAGCAGGAAGCCACTGAACCGCACAGCATGCATGATGCGTATTCGCACCAACCGAATATTAATATTTAAATTTAATTTCCCCGAATGCCAGGCATCTTCTCGGGTGGCTGCCGCCTCCTACTCACGCCACCTCCACCAACCTACGCTCAGCCGGCAAGTGTCAGCCGACAAGCACACCCGCTGCCCTCTCAACAATACCTGTAAAGTGAGCGCCACTCCACACAATGTACCTACATTGTATACAGGCACTTCCCTGTCGATTAGCTGGGTGGTGGCATATACATTCCTGCCTAACCCATACTCAAATATATGTGTGAGGCAGCAGGATATAACAGTATACGCAACAACACCCTAGTCTACCGGCGCATTCACCACCCCCTCTGGAGGAAGGCAGGACGATTTTCATTATTGATAAACGTGTTAATAAGGAGCAACGATTTCATTTATTTACGCGCCGCTGCGAGATGTTTAATTAAGATGCTCACCGCCGCCTGGGCGGCCGCAAAAAATTAATTAAACGACTCACAAGTGCCGCAAGAGAATGTACATACTCGCGCAGTGTAAACATTTGCTTCACATGATATTGGCCTGTTCGAGGGGTTTCATAAATATTCATATTTGTGTATCAATTACTAAAAAATGCAGACATACAGCCAACGTTGAAAATATCAGGTTACTGGAGGAGAAAATTAAGCAAATATCCCAAATTAATATTTAAAAATATTAATTTTAATAAATGAATTAATTTAATTTTCTTGTTTAACAAAAATTTCTTTATACCGGGTGAGTTTTTTAACGAAAACTTTAAATATCCCGAGAAATATTCCCTCTACGAAAAATGTTGAGTTGGGGAGTAACCTGGTTAATGTGGGCCGAATTTAGGCGGAGTATATCTCAGAAATGAACAAACCGATTTTAACTTTTCATATGTTTAAATGTATGTATTGTTTCAGCTTGAGATCGGTTTTTTTTTGATTTGTTCTTTTAAATTTAACCCGTCCATACGCTTTTACATCATGTTAAATGGACTGCCATTGTTACGTCGTGTGTACGACTGAATCCCAAGACACCACATGTGAATCCCATATCGGCGCATATGAATCCCATGTACACATATGGATTTCTGTCACTATTAATCGCAATGCTGTTCCCTAAAAGTAAATTTACGTTAATTCGAGTATTTTGATTTCGTTCTTTATAAGTCGTCCCGATTAAGCGGAGTCTACTGTTACTACTTTATTATTAAATATACTAACAATAAGATTAAGCTAATTTCTTGGAAAATAATGTAAAATGTTGTTTAGGCAATTGTTTGTTAAAATTTATATTAATGCAATTATTACGAGAATAGAAGACATTAAAATCAGTAGCTACAATATACACGAAATATTATAATGAGGCTAATTACTATGTGGCAGAGAGAAACATAATGGAAACCAAGCGCTGCCCCTGTAATTAAATTGTAATTAATGAAGTAATCGATATGAGTTGAAGCCTGCCAAGCGATTCACGCTTAAAATGTCTGTAAAATCATGAATTAAACTACTTTTTTGGGTGTTTTACTCTAACTATCACAGTTTTAAGAAGATTATGCCCAAAGAGCTTTAATTTTTAAGCATTTACGCGCTGTAATCACAATTTTGAAAAATCTGTAATGAAAAAATATATTTCCCTGCAGTGACAGGAGTCTAAGATCAAAATATCACCTTGCAATTTGAAAAAAAGTTAAAATCGCCTATAAACAACTATGTAGGGTGTAGAAAAGTTAACATTAGTGTAAACTTGATTGCCTATGTCAGTATATAACACCGAAAACTACAATTTTCCTAAATTTTTACACTAATAAAAGACAAAACTATATCCTACTTGACTATATTTCAAATTGAAAGGGCTAAAAATATGAAACTATTCATTTTTCAAAAAAAAAATAAGTACGAAAGACAAACTTTTTCAATTACTTTTCAACAGAAAGATAGCATTATTTAACATTAGTACTTATCTGAAAGAAAGTTAATTTCGCCAACTTTTCCAGACGTCAAAGCTCCTTTAATCATCACAAAACATGATTTTCATCATTCCTAAAAATTTACAGCTTGTTTACAAACATAAAAAAGCGCGCATAAACATCTAGAAATCGCACGGCGTGCAATTAAATGCGAACGCTTTCTTTCTGCACAGACAGGTAGGTAATTCTGATATAATGAAGAATAAAGCACGCGCCAAGAACGAATAAAATAAAAAAAGTCGCCGCCATTCCTTCGCTACAGCAAGCGCAAAACTCGCGTGTCGTAAAATTAAACGCGTTGCTTTATTAGAATTTTTTATTATTTATCTCCGGTCTTTATTTCGCCTGGATGTTACAGACAAAGCGAAATAAGTTTGCCTGTGATCCTGCTGCCCAGAAACGCGACACACCAGCGATTCGCTGCAACATAAACGCGGCTGCAATTTGCAGGAATGAGAAATGACACGCTGCGACTCGTATAAGTTGATTGCAGTAATTAATAGCGCGCGTTATGCTAAATTTTATCGCTGCAAGATAATAGTAAAAGCACTATTTGTATGTATGTGTTAACTCGGATATAACGGCCATAACCTGTCGGCAGGTTATGGGCCAAGAGACGAACTCGAAGTTAACTTCATCAGTGCGTATCAAAAACACGCGGAAATTTAATTAAATCGAGATAAAATTCGGCATAAACATGTTTTCGTGTTTATCCAGTGAAATATTTGCAAATTTTAATGGTTGATTGTTGTTGTTGAGGTTTTGACTCTAACAAAATTGAAAATGTACAAGTTGAAAAGGGGCAGAATGCGAGGAACGTTGACCGTTGATAACACGCGCGACACGTACACCCGTTAAACTGGAATTATTCAAGAGGAAGTCGGCGATGTCCTGCGATGTCCGTCCGCTGAAATTGCGAATATATGCCCCTATCTTTACACGTGAGTTTCACGTCTTTCAAACTCGCAAGCGGCGAATTTCATGCTCTAAATGCTGTGCGTAGTTGTCGTAATGCGTCTCTCGGCTCGTCGAAATTTGTTGATTCATACTTAAATATCTCTACGACTGCTCGACGATGAATGCCTAAAAGGTTTCGCATTTTCGCCCGGAAATTTCCGCTTCGCTGCGGCGCTCCCGGCAGTAACCAGAAGGAGAGCGAATCGGCGAAATGTTGGCAACTTCTTCAAACACGCGCCGCCATTCGAGCGGCGAATTTAATAAAATATTACCAAGTTCGAGTTAATGCCGACGTTCGTCATTAATTAAAATACGAATGAGCACCCACCTGGTGGGGGGTTTGCGAATTTGTCTTGCCGAGTTTATTTTGCATTTCTTTGATTGACAAACACATTTTTACGACAATTTCCGGCGGTGAAATAACGATATATTGAAATATTGAAATTGGTAATATTTATAAAAGACGACGCACTGATTTACTCTCAAGTTCCAAGACACATAACTCCAGACACTAGTAAAACTATCATTAGTTTATGTGTTGTTGCCTAAACTAGAACACATATACTTAACGATCATTGGAATTTAACGCATTTAACGAAGCATGATACAAATTTGACGTCATATGTATTTAACGTATTTTATGTTGTGGATAACAAATATAATGTAGTATTTGACGTATTTTACATTGAAAATAACTGATTTAATGTAGTTTTTCGCACACAATTCAGAATTTAACGCATTTAACGTAATACATATTCTACTTATTCTTGACAGTCGTTAGTAAATAGCATTAGTAATTAGGCGGAACAATAGATCAAATCTTATACTTAAATATCACTGATTATCACGAGAATTTAGCTGATTTAACAAAGTATTTAACGATGTTAACGTGGTAATTACCGTTGTAGTTGACATGATAAATAACATAATACATATAGTTATGTCACCAGACAACAGATGGCCACAACTGTAGGCAATCCAATGTATACCTCCACCACTACCCACCTGTAAGTCCGGTGACAGGAACAAACTTCTCTTTCAATTCTTGTACCAACAAAATCACTAAAGTCGACAAGAATTCACTTATAATTTATTTGTCATTTTTAAAAATTTTCTTGTATAAATAAACTTTGGGTTGAAACTCATCATCCAAGTGTTACATTTACACCAAGAAACATAACTATATATTACTGGTATTTAACGTTGTACATAACTCATTTAACGCAGTTTTTAACGCATCTAACATATTTTATAATTTATTTATCGAACCTCGTTAACTGATTTAACCCATATTACTATACCGCTATTTAACATATTTTACTTATATTATATTACTTATAGTACTATACATATATTACACAATATTAACGTAATATTTAAAGCATTTAACGTGATATTTAACGAATTTAACGTAGGATTTAACCTATTAACTATTTTGAATTCAAATATTCAACATAACCTCAATCCCTCTAACAGTATCTAGGAAAATTGTAAAACAATCTAACTTAAAACCAAATTAAAATTATTTAACCACCAATATAATTAACTCATATAATATTATGTTCATAATAACCCAATACAAATTCAATCATGCCTGGCAGAATAATGAACAATTAGGTCGGCGCATTTCACAACCTGACAATTAGTCAATAATTAAGCCGTATTTTGACCATTAATTTGATGGAAATAAGTCATCATACATGCGTCAGATTAATGTAGCTGCCTACCCGCTAACGATGTAACGCTGTAAATTTATTGTTGATCTCGTGTTTGTGTCATGCTAAGCGACGGATTAAAATTCAATGCGAAATTCGGCGGTGTTCAATTATTAATTAATTTCGACGATGGCCAATTAATGCGACACTCGCTCGGACGGCAGTGCCACCACGAATGTGTCATGCATGAGATTTTAATTATTCGTGTGATTATTAGCGCTAATGGGCTGGCCAGTCAATGCTGTCACCGCAGCTACCATCTAATTAATTTACGCGATCGCCGACAAATGTATGTGGATGCTCTTGTCGTAATGCCAAATTTAATTAGACTTTTATTATTCTTTATTATTATTATTATTATTTTAATCATCATTTAATTATTTTTTTCTAGATGTTTTCCAAATTCATTTTTATCGAAGTAAATAAGGAGTTAGGTTAAGATTAGAAGTTTCGTTAGGTTAGATAGAGATTAGGTTAGATCATGATAGGTTAGGTTATGTAGGAGTTAGGTTAGGTTACGTTAGATTTAATAGGGATGAGGTTAGGTGAAGATTAATACTGACTAAAACTTTTTAATTAAAAACGTAATTTTACTCGTAAAAATAAACTGGGAAATCAGTTTTGAGTTTTTAATTTTACAGCCCAATTGTGGAGCGTTTTTTTTGCGCATTTTTGCTCGTAATTTTAGGGGGATAATCAATCGTCGGAATACTGTCACTCTCGTTCGAAGGCTTCCAGTTTGCAGCATCGATTTTGTGCGAAAGAAACGCACACGCACACCGAGCGATAGACGCAACGAAGCTGCGTTTAATCGTCTTCGCGTTTTCTCAGCCTTCACCACTCGCCACCCTTATCGCCAAGCAAGCCTCTTTTTCCCCCTCCCTTGTCGATGTCGCGACGAGACACTCTTCGCGCATCCGTCGCGACGCGTTAATGAATTCTTTATAAGTCTGCTAGTTTCGCAGCGCATAAATTAAAGCCCAGGAAAATAAAACCGCCCCCGAAATTTCCTTCGTAAACCCAACTCAGAGGGGATGCTCGATTTTCAAAAAGACGAATATTATTATCCTTCCATAAAATACTACGCTAACGACCGCTCTAACGATCGTAAAATGCAGTTTTACGACTTGAAACGCTTCAAAAATATGCATTTTTTTCCATTTTTTTCGGAAAGATGTAAAAGTAGTTGCGCTGTTTGAATGCATTTAATTGAGTATGCAACTTGCATGTTAAACTGCCTTCGTTAATTGCTTTTCTAATTAAATGTTTTAATTTCGCTTGGATTTGAAGGATACTCGCATGCGGCACACGTTTCTAATTTCCGCCCAAGTCGTGATAGCAGAAAAAACGGCTTTCATGCCGTCATCGTCAGAATGAAAAATAGATAACGTTTAAATTTGCTTTTTCCAACCACAAAATTTCCTCTCGAAATACCACCGCATTCGCGTATTTCTATTTAAACTACCGCAAAATTAATTTCAATCAATAATAAATCGAAATCTCTTGATAAAACAGGAAATTTAATTAACCAAACGTTTGTATTTTAATATAATCATTTTTCATCTGTGTGGTATTAAAATTTATCGCGAATAAATATTTGCAAAAATACGAACCGACGCTGTGCTATTCGTAAATAATTTCACAAACCGACCACAAATTAAATTGATTCGAAATTCGCATGACAGACGAATTCAATTAATTTCACACGGCGCGTTTATTTATCAAAAGTTCATTCGCATCGCACGCACGAGGGTGTGAAATTTCTCCGGGCCGAGAGAGGACCTGTCGAAAACAGTTTCGCCACGAATCGGCCTTCAAAATCAAACACACGTTTTATTACTTTTTTGGGAATACATTTTGAATATACGCTATAAATATGCGTAAAATGAACAACTAAATGCCACCGAGATATTTTATGAATGCTTCATTAATGATGTAGAAAAGTTACCCTAAAATTTACCAGACGACAAATGTGGGAATTTGAATCAAATACGTGCAGGAGAATAGTCACAATGAAGCCTTGGAAATAAATGTTTTAGGACTGAGGGTATGTGGAAAATTCGGAACCCTTCCGGGAAGCTGTGCCCAATTTCGAAAAAAACGTTACGAGTTACGAGTATACGAGTATGATTTATAGATGAAAAGGGGTAAATTAAAAACTTTGGTTGACCACATCGAACCGCAGAATTAAATCTAGGGATATACTTTATTAAAGGTCAGAGGTTTTTTGCTATTTGTGAGAAAGTTTATGCATTTGAGAAGTTAAAATATGTTGTTTAAGGTATAAATTGATTGATTGATAGTGATTGTGAGATTAACATAACCACACGCATGATCAGCTAATTGAAGTTAAGGAACTTCATCCATAAGAACTGATCAACATTTTATTCACTCTATCATAGATAACCTAGCGGTACTCGTTAGATCACTGCAGTTAAGCAATGTCAGACGTAGCTACTCGTTGGATGGGTGACCACTTGGTCTCCCCCACTCAACAAGCAGCTAAGGCGCCGTCCGCGAACTCCTGACTTACAAGGAGAGTGTTGCAATTGTCCAACACCAAAACGAATGAAACTTTTTATACGTGTAGTACATATATAGAAATAATTTGTGTTAACGGGATTTTATGCCGTTTTGAGCCGTTTGCCCAAAAACAATTGCACTCTCTTCACTTCCTTCACTCCCTAGATACCTTCTTCCCGTAGTTAATGGTGGGTAAGTGTCCAGTCCATGCTGTTTCCTTTCGCTTTGTTAACACCTTCAAAATTGCTACCCCCTTCCATCCTCACTCAGCCACACTTTCACACCCCTTTTTCCCCTGGCTATCACGCACCCATTCCTCTTTCATTCCTATTCAATCATTCCCTACATGCTCCCAGGAATCTCTCCACCTTCCACACAGAGCACACCTGACATATTCATCTCCCATCCACACCTTCCATCCTTTCTCTTCCGATCCACACCGTGATCTAGCTATCGGCCTTTTATCAACCACATTCAGCCACTCTCTATTGTATGATCAGCTGTTTAGATTCTCTCTTAATTCGTTTTTGATTTTTTTTCCTATTTATATTTCGAATACAACGATAAAATAAATCAATATTAAATTATATGAAACAAAGCGAAACAAAACCGCGAAAGCAGTATAAATATTCCCACCGTTGTTTATCTATCACCACAAAACGTGTTTAAGGCATTTCCCCCTTCAAGTCGTCAAGAACGAAAGCGCATTATCTCATTATTACCCCCTGACCTAATGGAGCGTAAAACCGATTCTGTTTATTTTCACCGCTTGCGTGAAGTGTTTATTTTTCGCAATCAAAACGTCTTCGCGGAAAAGGCCGTAGTCGCCGAGCGCACAAACGGCAAAAAAGCGTTAAACTATTCATTGCGAGTCATTTCAGCCAATACATAAATTATCACCGGAAGCAAAAAAGGCAGGAACCGGAAAGGACCAAGAAGAATAAAAAGGAGGAAAAGGAGGATGCAATAGCTGCACGAGGACAAACGAAATGAATGCACTGTCTTCCAGCGAGCTGGGGCGATTTGTCAACGCGTCACGCAAGTGGCGCTTGATGCATGCCGCAATTTTTCCACTCCTCCCTGAAACTCCAGCCACCGCCCCCCACCAACACCAACCGTCGCCTTCTTTTTTTGTGTCCCGTCTTTTCCTCGTCGGGTATATTTTACGACGCCGCGTCGGGGCGGTGGTTTTTTCGAAGGTTTGGGTGTCGTCGGCATGGAATCACGTGTCTCATCACCTGCGGCTTAATGTCGTGGAAAATTATAAGTCACATTCAGGTATTACGGAATTACTCACGGCCAACACGCCGGGAAATTGCGCCAACAAAGCGGGCATAGAAACCGCGACGACCGGATGCGAAAAACTGCCTGGGATTTATAACGAGCGATTATTTTTGCCTCGGCAAAGGAGGCATCGTGCATAATGTGGCATAATGTAAAAAAATGCTAATTTTCACGACGACGATTTAAGAAAAATGAAAATTTACAATGAAAATTACCCTTGTTTTTTTTTGGGAAATAATTTTCGAAATAATTACTTTAATTTTCATTCAAAGCAACGCAAATTAATATAACCTAACTATTTCGAATCATCGGAATTGGGCTGAGAACATTTTGTTAGGAGTTGTTTGCATTCTCGAACGTCTCCGAAAGGACTTAAACCTGCAATCCCCGTATGTCATGTACAGTGTGTTACAAACTACACCACGAAAGCCCACAGCCAGCCGTCTGCATTATCGTATTCTCTTCCTGTCCAGTGCGTTCGAGGAGAATGTAAACATCTCTTAACAAAAATGTTCGCAGCCCAATTCCCATGATTCAATCGTGCTGTTCAGGTCAACTGGGGCGGAAAGGGAATATGATAACACACCGTACATAACATACGGGGATTGCAGGTTCAAGTCCTGTCGGAGGCATTCATCATTTTCTCTTTCTAATTATTGCAATTCGTGATTACCATCCCAAAAATTGCTTGTTTAAAAATTACATGTCCTGAAAATTGATTATTTGTTCATATTAATATGTCAAAAAATTCCATTCTGACCATTCTGCTATGGTCCATGAGGTAGATATGCTAGTTCCATTGCTTATGTCTCGTGTTGCACTTGCTTCGAATCTACTAATGCGATCGCGTAAGGAGATATTCGTGTTGCAAGAGGACGGTCCTAGGCCCGGATAAAGGACGAAGGTTCTAAGGTGGGGCAGGCAACCTGCCCTAGGTGAAACCCAAGAAAATACTCAAAGTACCAGTGAAGAGCCTCGGAGAAGGATAGCCCCTACTACGTCATTGACTAACCCCATCTACATAGGTTTATTCAAGCTAACCTAACCGAACCTAACCTAACCTAAAAAAACTTACAAATCAATAATCAACTAATCAAATCTATATAGATGTATGGAATACAATTAAGCACGAAATATAGCAATATAGTTTGTCTTATTCAAATAGTCCAGAGCAATGATAAATGCTATAAGAAATTCAAAAATTAAAAAGGAAATATTCAATAAACTATCATGTACACTGTATCGCTCTCCACTTATCAATGAAGTTCTCTGTATGTTTCCACCATTCCAGATGTTTTTTTTGCGTGTTGTTTTCGCCAATGCAGGTTGTGTCCCCGCAGCGACGCAATCGAAAAATACTTCGCATTGTTGATATACAAGCGTGGCGAACGTTCGCAAAAAGAAGGTTTTCGCCAACGCCAAGCGCTCGACGCATAATAACAGAGTGCAGTACCGTGTTCGGGGTCGTATCTTATCTTTCGCGTTGTGATTTAGTTAGCAGGACAGCGAATGGCGCGCGTGCGGAAGATATGTGCACCGTCCGACAAGAGCTGGTTTTTGCGGCGTCGCACGTTTGCTCACGCTCTTTTTGTTGCCGTTTTGCGGCCACCCGGCCACACAACTTATATGGGCGCCATTCATATAGCGTTTTAAATCTTTTTGATATTCGCAAATACAATGTGTGGAAAGTTAAACAACTCTTACTATTTCTGGTTTATATGCATCAATATAAGACAACATGGAAATTGAATTGTTTTGTTTAAAAAACTCGGGATTTCTGTAAGAGGTGGCACTTGAAATTAATTTTTGTTGATCTATTTAATATTGCAATTGTTCAATTTGAGAAATTGGTTAGGTTACCAACTTATTTTTTCTGTGGACTGGACCCTTTCTTATAGTGCCTGTTCACCTGTTCACATACGTACCGCTTCACCACCCCCTCCCTAAAGGTGAAAAAAATAAATGGGGCGCGAAAACATATTCTATAGTTGCATATAAATAAATTCCGCGCCGTTAAAATATATTTGTTTTGTTTTTACCTATATTCAGGGTCGAACAGGAATGTATGTGTATTATGTCTAATGCATTTCATATTCTGTTCTGTTGTATATTTCTTTAGAGACGTGAATGATGTCGCGGCCATTTGCAAGAGGTCCAAACTGCCAATAAAGATCAACCGCTGGACTATTGTTATCGTGACGTCAAGCGTCATTAGTAATTAAATCATTCATGTGTAGCATTAGATCTAGTTAAGAAATAAAATCAGTTGTCACATGGATCTCAGGTTGGACGAAGTCGCCCCCAGTACAAAGCATTTTTGTGCCCGTGTCTCGGCATAGTACAACAGCGCACTTCACATTGTGAATATTATTTCATACTTATATATTCGCGATATTACGTAAAATATAAAATTCTCCCATATATTTTTTATTCCCGATTAAATGATTAAACACGACTTAAACCAATTTTATAACAACATATTAATATGAATAAAACAATGAAAATAACTCAAATGCTAAATATATATTTAAGAATTGAATATATCAAAGTAAAATCTAAATTACAAAGAATTCTAAGCAGACACAGGTTTACTAAACGTGTACTGCCCACAAAGACGCTCAAACTCATTCTCCTTCACCTGCATTTCTTTAATATAAGGATGATCCGCGTTAGAATCACGCAATTGCGACATATAACGCTGTGCAACTTCCGGCTCCTTTCCAGATTGATAAGCCAAAACAATCAAGTTAACCAGTGTGTCGGGATGATTCGGATCTCTGTCCAAAGCCTCCTGTAAAGCAACGCCGGCTTCTTCCAACTTTCTTTGAGCGATCAAAGTCACAGCCTGACCGTTCAATAAAAGTGTTGTCGATCCATACTTATCAATCATTTCTTGGTAGATGTAGAATGCTTCTTGGATTTTATCTCCTCCCTATTTAGATGTAGATACAAAAGAAGCAAAGTAAGAAAGAGAAAATATGAAAACATAGTTCCTAGGTATAGAAATATCGAAAAATATCATCACTTACAATAGCAACATTAACACTAGCTTGTGCCAATTGTGTGAGCGTAGCATCCTCGTCCAAATCCTGCATTTCTTTCAACTTCTTTTTGGCTGCATCTAGGCGGTTAATCTTCAATAGCAAATCAACGCAGAATGCCATTGTTTCGATTGTTTCAGAAATATGAAGCACTTTATAAGCGGCTTCGTAGTTATTCTCATTGCTGTAAATCGTAGCAGCCACAAGCAACAATAAATTGCTGTTATCTGGAATGTTTCCACTCATAATTTTCTCAACTTGGGCGAGAATTGCATCACGTTTGTTCTTCTGATGCAAATACTCAGCTAGCATTTTTAAAGGTTGGAGAATTTCCGGAGATGATGCTTTGATTTCATCCATAACGACCAGGAATTTACGCTGAGCCATGTACGCTCTGTACGTAAATATATCACGTTCAAGGGCAACATCCTGAGAAGAGGGCTAAAACATTTAAATAATTTAGATTGCATCGAGACATGTTTTTACAAGTGTTGATGACTAACCTTTCGTAGTTTTTGTGCTTCGTTTATGCACTGCTGGTAATTACCGATGTAGTAAAAGTTCTTGATGTCAAATAATTCGTCGACATCTTGCTGAGGTCGAGACATTTTCGTTCTTTTACTTAGAATTAACAGTTCGTAGACGGAAATGTAGATTCGGTTTTAGTTGTGTTGTGAAAAATTGACATCAGTTGTCAAAACGTGTACAGCTGGCAAAGACAAATCTAGGGACTTTTGTAACTTTCCCAGAGTAGATCCATCTTTTGG
>WSZQ02071356.1:38302-61596 GCA_019419845.2 Weissflogia rhopalogaster
GGCGTTAACCGCCCAGGATTAATTCAATAAGGTCAAAGATTTCAGGTGGCCACATCAGCGCCATCTGTTTTTCAAAATTCGAACTTACACTTATTTTGTTTGGCGCGACAATTTAAAAGTTTTTCTTTTGTTTACATAACTAACACAATTTGTTTAAACATTGTAAATAAGTCATAATCAGAATTACTGCTTATTAGCTCCTCCACAGAGCTCACAAAGACTCAGTCTTTGCCGAGCAGCAAAAAAGTGTATTTACTGACATATTCCTTAGAATTTCTGCCAATAGAAAGAAGAATTCTTAATAGCAAACATATTTTAATCTCAAAGGATATTTACAAAAATTGAAATAATTGTCCAAAGACTACTTTAAAATGGCAAAGTTGCTAAAGCTGTTCAGTTTTGGTCCCCAGTCGACGACTACTCAACATATACAAATAAGTGAAGACATGCTTAGTGATACAGGACTCGACCATCCAAGTGTTCGTGTTAATCGAATGACGCGCAACTTCCGCGAGAATCTCCTGGGTTCTGCACACGCAAAAATCGAACGTCTCTCTATAACTGAATTAGATATCCTATGGATCCTGCTTCACCTATTCTTAAACATCCGGTTCATAGTGAACTTCATCGATCTATCTCTGGAGTGGGGTGGACGTGAGTTGAACCTAACCTAACACCTCGTCTATTTTTGCATGTGGGTCATTTTCTGTTAGTTCTAGTATGGACTACTTACTCAATTACGAGCTTAACGTTGGGAACATGGCAAGGTTATATTTATACATTCCTGGGTGCTTATGGTGATCGTTCCTATATTCTTCTATGGGATATTATGCCTTTATTCGGCGGCATAAGTCACTCCGTGACCCTGGTGGAGCTTTTAAAACTGTTGGAAGTTGGATTCATTGTGACCAGCGGGACCATGTCCTTCACGGATCATTTCTTTTACAATCTTGAACCGAATCCAGTACCTTTTGTTTGTAATGCGAGCAGGTATGAATTCGAACCAGCCACTGCGATTTCCTATGGGATGTCGGAAACGTTCACATTGTATGGGAACACACCCAATGTGGGCGCCAATATCTCACGTTTATGGTGGTCATTGAGTACCCGTCGATGTAATCAAATGGTCTTGGTCTATTTCTTCATTATTCTAATCAAGTTTGTTGGGTACCGAAACTATCGACACGTCCTGATGCAAAGCAATTTCTACATGATGTTTATACATGTTGGTTTGATTCTTATATTATCCACTACGTTCATTAGGCAACCCCTTGTGAAAGTTGGTCAATTTGATATTAGCACCTATACGAATATTCAGGTACGTCTTGCAATCTTATAACTTGTGGGGTTTCTACCCACGCATCTGCGATGCACATTTTTCGTAAAGCAGTGTAAAATCTCTAGCCGTCACAAATGTCTTTCTTCCAGTTTTGTAAATTCATCTAGGCTTTCCTATCGTTATGCTATTTTACTTGTATTGCTTTATTGTGCTTCTACTTTCCATTCCCAGAGTTGCTCGTCCCGACACGGTCGTCGCTAAAGCTTAAAAACCTTGGATAGACACGTCCGTTTTATAGCACCGTTTTATAGGGTACCGCGTTTCGCCGTTCGATTGCACTTCTCCGAACGGCGGACTTTCTGCACCGCACGTGCGTCCCCGCGATCCTTTTTTCCACCGCGGGCTGGTGGTTTTCACAGTCCCGCCGCAACCGGCGGCTACCTACCCTGTTGCCAAGTCGCACCGGCACGAGTCTCTCTCGCTCGGCTTGGTACCTCCCGCAATCCTACTTAAGTCCTAACTAACCAATCGCCACGCACCGCGATCATCCCCGCTAACAATCTAACAACCTTCAAAGTTCAACCCCCTCAAGAGCAGCTCCGAACTTCTAATATTTTTCTAACTTCTTTCACTTGGTTCTCGACCGCACTCACGAACACAACGTCTTCTCTTAGGTCTACATCTATGCACTCAGCAGTGTTCGGCACTTACACTTGTTACTTTGTAATAAACTCTGTTGTTACTTGAAGCAGTGAATTTTTCACTACATCACGTTCACAGATCTCCCGTCTCAACGTTACATAACACGCATTTCTCAAACATAACATTCATGGGCGCTGACATAAATTTGTATAATGACTGGGTTCCTATATTTAGAACTATGATTTAATTTCACTACAATTTGGTCTGACTATGATTTGATACTCATTTGATAAGTTTGAGTTGATGGGATTGATTTGTATGGGAAGGGATAAGAATGATGTACTAGGGAAACATTGAAGGTCAATCTTTTCCATGTTCTAAACTTTTATTCAACTTTTTATCAATCTTTATTGGTATACCCTCTTATCTGACATAACTTCCAACTTCCATCACATTACATCTATTTACAAACTTAACAAATATTAAAATAACACAATAAATAAATATATCATAAATACACCTTATTAGATTCATTACTGGACAGTCGCCCGCCTTGTAAGACTTCCTTCTTCCCTTCTCTCCTAACCACCTCACGATCACATTCCTTCCCTCTCGCATACCTCTCGCCCATTCAATCCCATGTATTACCCTGCTAAATGCTCCCAATTCCTCCTCATATAGCACACACTTTCTGAACTCTTCTCCCATTCATACTTTCCATCCTCTCTCTTCAGAAGCACACCTTGCACGTGTCAGGGTCACTTTTTCCGTCGCTCCTTTTCCTATGCAGCAAATATATTCCGGTCTCCTCCCCACAGTTTGTACTGCCTGGTACCCTGGGTTATAGACACTTCCCTTAATGCGGCTCTACCTAATTAGCTCCTCTACTTCTCGGACTCTCACCCTCATTACCCGTTCTACCGATCCCCCATTTTCCCGTACCTGCCGCACCGCCGTCTCCAACAACCCACCCGCCACATTCATATTTCTTCTCTCTCGCCCCCATGCATTCTCCTTAGCACTCAATCCTGTCATCCAAACCTGCTTCACCAAACGCTCTTCTCCCATTCTCAGTAGTCTTTCCTCATACCTTATTACTGTACATTTAGCCTCCCATACTACACTCATTCTTCCGGTTTCCCGAAGGACTATATAATTCGGTGTCGACCTCTCTAGCCTCATTAGATTTTTCAGGAACCATCCTTGCTCTCTTTCCAGCTCATATATCCTAAGATCAAATACGCCAGCGCCCATGATAGCCTTAACCATATTCTTACAAAATGTAACCTAATCTCCTAAATATCCTTTCCAGGCTTACCTCAATACGATCGCATGTGTTATATCCGACTTCCTGCCAATGTATTTGGTTACACTAGGCTTTCTTCGTCCCCAAGGACGATTCACCGAAAAGATTTGGATGGCCATCATCATTAGGATCATCGTATCATTCTGCATCTTCTACATCATCCCATTTGTCGCCGCAGATCTGTACCGTTTCGCCAACGTGGAACGCATCGAATGTCTACGCTTCTTCGGATTACACTTCGTCTTCGTGATGGTACCGATCACGCTCAAGAGCTACCTATTTGGCCCGCTTGTGCCAATCATGTGGATCTCGTATTTCACCATGCTCATAGTGAGCGGTATCATGTACATCGTCATCTCGATGGAGCTCTTCCTCAGTTCGTTCGTGACATGGTGCCCCGGAATATATCGCTACCGTAACTTCACTGGCATCATTATCCTCATTTGCATCATGGGTTTATCGATGCTAATGAGCATACAAAACGTTCACTATTTTATCTTCTTTATGAACTTCAAAGTCCACTATTTTATCGGGCCTACTATCACGATACTCACGATGGTGGCGTTGGGTGTTTACGGATTGGACCGAATCAATGGTGACCATTTGTTAATGAGAAGTGTGATCTGTCCGTTTATACAACAGTTGAAGTTTATGTTCCTTTTCATTTTTGTAGGTATTGTATCTCAAGTATATCTTAAATTTAAGATTTAATGTTTCAGATAATAACTCTGCTGTTCTTCACCCAAACACTGTTCTACAATTATCGTCTTGGGGATAATAGTGTAATATATTGGGTTTTTATTGGTATTTGTCTGATGCCCTT
Source organism: Weissflogia rhopalogaster (assembly GCA_019419845.2). Classification (NCBI taxonomy): domain Eukaryota; kingdom Metazoa; phylum Arthropoda; class Insecta; order Coleoptera; family Staphylinidae; genus Weissflogia; species Weissflogia rhopalogaster. The sequence continues at coordinate 42,353 of WSZQ02071356.1, forward strand.
ATTATGGGGAGTTATTAATGCATATACTCATCAACATGTAAGATATCTAACTTAATCATATTTTGTCTAGCTTGACTGGCACATAAACCTCGGTCAGGATAGGCCCCCGTTTGACACCCCTAAATCACAGTATAGAGTGGGCCTTTCAAAAATACAATGTTTAGGGGATTTAAAAATTAAGAAGACAAGTGTTCAGTGACGGCACTGAACACTGGTATTCATAGACTTTTTTCCAGTCATACTTCTTCTAATATTTCCTGAGGTGCGGGGAATAGCCTTACACAGCTACAAAAACTTTAAGTACACGTATGTTCTAAACAGACCTCGAAATGAACAAACACACTAAGTAAATATTTCATTAAATAACCCTTTGGGATCATGCGTTCCCACGCTATGCAGTAATAAACATTATGAACAATCTGGTGCAATAGCGAAATAAGAATAATCCAAACTTGCAACCATACATAAAATATTAGAAAACATTCATACGCACAACAATAGCAACTCATTTTGAGTTGTAAAAATCTCTATTGTTGGGTGGATTAATCCCATCTTTCTTAATTTCATCTTTCGGTAGTGAGTGCTTTCCACGTTTCTCTGTCGGTGTTTTTTTTTCCTCCAGTTTTTCACCCCAAACTTCCAGATCTTTCTCTACTTCTTTTATCTGTGTGTTTCTGGGTCTTCCTCTTGTGCGTTGGGTGTTTGTCCGCCAGTCGAATAATGTAATAATAATACTCAATTAATAATTTGATGAAATCTAGAAATATCATGGTCTCTTTCAACCCTCAACGAAATGGGGCATGCCACTCAACTTCCAACGAAACATTCGCCGTCGTACGACTTGTCACACCATGTACACCTATCGCATGAAGAAGAATTGCTTCCATAATTGCCTCCATAGTAGCGAAATCTACAAGAATCGCCTAGAGGAGAACCTCGACGAGTTGGAGCGCGTCATCGGGATTAAGAAGGTGGACAAACTACGACTGCCCATCGATCGACCATCATATGTCGAAGAGAATTCGCAAACCGTCATCAATTTTTTCAATTGAATCTTTACTTCTGCGCTTACCAATTATATATCCTTATATGTAAGTTCTAGTATCTAACTATCTAGTATCTCTATGAAAAAAATGACGCATTGTCATCGTTGCTTCGAAGCGTTTCAAGTTTCCAATGGTTGAGTACGTTGAGTACGAGTAAACCGAGTGGTGGGAGTCTGTTGGTTGCTTCGAGCAACTCACCAACCAGTCGCGAGCCGACCAGGTTTAGCGACGCGTCGTTACTTCGAAATGCGTCTTCTGAATCATATCTATCAGTGTGCTGTGTGAATCATCACTAACCAAAGTCGAATTTTGCCACCAATCTTCGGACACGATTCCTCCAAATTCCCAAAGCTTCCTACGATGGGAAACGAAAAGTTGACGTTTTTCTGCCTCGCTCTCCTTGGTTGCTTCACTGCGTGTGAGTATTATGTTTACGTGTTTATTATGGGCATGGCACGGTTTCCATGGTTGCCGAAGGTGTGCTCCGACCGTTTTTACCTGCTACAATAGCGACAGGTGTGGCTTGGAAATTTTTTTTTTGATAGAAAACCATAAAGAAAAAACTGATCGATGCGTATAAAACAACTATATTATTTTCATTTTACAATTACTTGTTTCTAGAATAAACAAAAACGTAAACCTGACAAAATGACGTCTTGTATAATGTTGTAACCTCAAAGGTATGAATAATTTTCGTTAATTTGGATCTAAATTTCACTGCGTGGAAGATGTCACAAAGTTGTCGATTTCAAAGGGATTCGCGGTAGATTGAAATGCAAATCGCGGTAAACAGATTGGGAAAAAGCGTACATACATGGCTATACTAGGTTAAATCACTCAACTCGATGAATAATTCACGTTTGCAAATTCCGCATTTCTGGGAAAGCGATTCTGAAAGAGCACGTCTCGAAAGTGCATGTCTTTAAATGATAGAAATATATTTATTTATTGAGTTTTCAAGTTTTAGAAATAGATTTATTTTTTATTTCCTTTTAAAATTATTCCCATTTGAAATATTCCCATAAGCCCCATTTTTACTTTAAAAACATTTACGTTTTTATAGTCGATTTTAACAATGATTGATGTTTACATTTCAATAATAGGTTATAATTTGTTTAAAAACATTTTTAAGGTTAGAATCGTAGAATTATATGCAATGTAGGTTAATTTCTCATAACTTTTGTTAGTCAAAATATTAGAATTTAGATAACAAATACAATGAGTCTGAGTTTCAGAATGGATGCAGCTATCGATCTCTCGATGTGCTAAAATTACTTTTTTTCGCGATAATAAGTCAATTTGGCACATCTATACACGTTTTTCTCAAATAATGTGGCGATTATTTGCTAAAAGTTCGCAAATCGCATTTGTTTCTGAACCGATGTAGCTATCAATCTCCTGATGTGCTAAAATGTTTTCTTTTTTTTTCACGAGAATAATTCGATTTAGCACATCTAAAGACGTTTTTCTCATACATTTTGGCGATTATTTGCTAAAAGTTCGCATGCTAGTTTCTGAACCGATGCAACTATCGATCCTCGATGTGCTAAAACGACTTTTTTTCACAAGAATAAGTCGATTTTCACATATATTTTGATTCTTTGCTAAATGTTCGGAAATCGCATATTAGTTTCTGAACCGATGCTGCAATCGGTCTGACTTTTTAAAAGTTCAATATGAACGTACTATATCCCTGTATCTCTGTAATTTACTAAAATATTAAACAAAAATGCTTGATTTGTGTTTATGTACTTTTTAGTCAATTTTAACCATGATGAACTTTCTATGTTCAAATTTTAGGCTATGACTTGTTTATGCTCATTTTAAACATGATAATTGTTGAAATATATCCAATACAGGTTAACCATAAACAACTTTTATTTATTATTCTTTCTCTTAAATGAAATCAATTTTCTTTGCTGTAAATTTTAGCGTTTTCTTCAACAATAATAAATAAATTAAAAAAACAAACGTCTTCTCGAGCAAGTCTTCTCCTAAATTTTAATAGATAATGAAATGAGTCTTATTTCTATTTATAGTCATATGTGAGGTGTGTCGATAAATCGAAATTTGCACACGTAAGTTAAAAACGAGTGCAGTTGGCTCAATTCCAACTTTGCACATTCGCACCATTCAAAATCAATAATTTATTCAAAAATGTACCGAATCTTGTCGCGACTGTGTGCTCTAAACATCAGTTTCGAGCAGAGGAAGTTCGTCCTAGCGGAAGAGCGCATTTCTCAGTGAGAAAACTTAATTATGTGTGGTTGACTTGATCAGAATAGATTTCCATCAAGTCAACCTCGAATATCTTAAGATTTTTAACTCTCTTGTTTGAACTTTTCCATTTTATTACTTTGACAGTAATGTGATTTGTAAGATTTTTTAAATATGTTTGAACAATGCTTTTTTTTTCATTTGTGTTTGCTGATGTTTTTATTCAAGATTAATGATTTTAAATTAAAATTTAGCTTTGGCCATCGATTGCTATCGATGTGTGGGCACGGATTCAAACAATCCTTTCCAATGCAACGAGTGGTTGTCTGATGATACAGATCTTCGGCCGGAATCATGCGATGATGTCTACGGGGCGAAATATTGTGTGAAACATGTCGGTCGTTTCGAAGGTTTGCAATAATTATTTTGTGTTTACAGTTTTTAATGGTGATGGATATTTTTGTCTCTGCTGCTTCGACATAATCAACATAACCTTAACATGATATCAATTAGGTTAACAAGTGTTTTCTTGACTTTACTAACCTTGAAATCATTAACAGCATCAGCTATACAATGCTATCAATGTACGGCTGCAAATTCGCTCGACTGCTCGGACGGCATGATACACATGGGAGGGTTGGAGCCGGAAAGCTGCGATCATGTTTTCGAAGCGGCTTATTGTATTAAATCAACCGGGTTGGAGGGTAAAATGGCATTTTCTGGTTTGGACACTAAACAGTCACTAAATCACACTCGAACACTAACATTACCCACAATTTTAACATTTATATTTTGTGGTTATGGATTTAGGTTAGATGTACGTCATTTCAGTAGATTGTAAGTACTTTGGGTTGATCACATCACTACCACTTGACTACTTCATATTTTTTTAAGGTTACGTACACATCATTTTAGTACACTAAAGCATGTTTGGTTGCCTACTTCACTTTGTTTGCGTACAGTTTTAAATTTAGAAAGATTCTTTTAGACTTTATTTGAAGCTATAAAACTATAATTACCATTTAATGAACGTATTGTACTAATATAATTTCTTTATTACCAAATTTAAGCATATTGTAAGAAATAATTAGGTTACACTTATATATAACCTCACTTAAAACCTATTTCTGCACGAATTTCAAGTATTTAAGAAACTTCAGACATAGATAACCATTTAAGTTCCAAATTAACTAATATTTTCAAAATTTTAACGTTTTAGTCACATTTACTAAGTTTATGTGTAAATATTTTAGGTGGTATTGGAGCGAAACGTTTCTGCTCCTCCCTGGATTTGGGTAATTACTGCAATTATGTGCGCCAGCCTGGTGATAAACTCAAGGAGTACCGCACGTGCATTCATACTTGCACCGGCGACGGCTGTAATCCGGCGAGCATCATTAGACCTAATCATCTTCTAACGATATGCCTAGTCGCCGTATTCAGTCGTCGGTTCCATTGAAGTCCACCTATAATACTTCAGCTGAACGAATAAACTTTAAAGCGGAGAATAGATGCTTTCAAAAGTGCATAAAGATAACACTCTTGTACATATCATCTTTGGCTATGTTAGTTACGTAGATTGACGTACTATTAAGATAGGCAAATCAATTTATACACTGTATAATGTTACACAGTTATATATCTGATGTTAAGATAATACGAAATTGTTTTATTGTGTATTGTTTTCAAACAGAATTGAAGGATGAGTAGATATTTAGAAATTAGGTATTGTACAAATTTATATTAGAATTTTTTTATAGAAGTAGTTTTTATGTTGGTAAATAAATAAATAGATTTTTGTAAGTAGATTTTCTTCTGCAAACAAAATAATAAGACAGTAAAATGTATTATTTAAAATTACGGTCTTAACAAACTTCATATGTATAAAACTGCTAAATATAGCTACTAGACTGCAGATTCTCTAAATATTCATAATCGTTCATTACAAATGACAAACAGCAAAGTTATGTCAGTTTACGTTTTAGTTAGCCAAATAACAATTCAACATAAATAAGCAATAAACACAAAAACGTATTTTTGAAAATTACTATCTTAAAAACCTTTACACTACTTTATGCGTTGATGAAACAACTAGATATAGCGACTAGACTTTTGATTCTCAAAATATTCATATTCAGTCGTTTTTCTTGTCTTCGTTAGTATCAATTTCGTCAATCTTAGTAACAACTTCCTTCTTTTCATCTTCGGATGAACCAGTCTCCGTTGATGTCATCATATAATCACCACCACCTCCTTCTATCACTTCGGAAGACCCTAATTTATCCTCAATCAAAGCACGGGCAGTTTCCTCCTGATATTCCCTTTTCATTTTACCAGCCTCATCTTCTTCTTCCTCAGCAGACGAAGACTCTGCTTCCGAGGAATCTGCTTCATTACCACCTGCGGCTACCTTATCATCACTTTCCGAATCTTCTGAACTATCAGACGAGCGTCTTTTATTCAACTTGCGACGAATAGCCACCATACATTTGAGAGTTTGTACTAAAACCCCACGATCCTTTGGTTTGCGACGCTGAATCGATTTGTTTTCTCGTTGTTTCATCTCCCATTTCTCCAGACACATATTGAAGCTGAAATCGTCGCGAATTGGGAATAGACAACAGTCAATTACGTTGTTTGGGCATACTCGTGGGTTAATTAGGTTGGTATGTTTGATCCAGTGTTCGATGTACTTGTAAAGAGGCTTTAAATACATAAAAAATATAGAAACATTTCATAAGCTCTCAGGTTGGTTACTTACATTCGAATAAGCCTCACATATCCACCACAAGAGTAAATTGATTGATAGTAAGATTACTGGTATATTCATACCATTTCGGAGATTGTAAATCAGTGGAACGATGATGAAAATGGGGATTAGGATAACATGTACAAGAATACTGAAATTGAAATGTTTTTAATAGAAAAAAAAAAAGAACTGAGATAACTTACAAAAATCCCATTATCACGAAAAATATTCCATTTAAGTTAGAATTTGTCTTCTTTCCAATTGTTGAAGACAAACATCGCAAAACATTATACATAAAATGGACTAAACTAATCATGGCGAATAAAGAAAGGAAAAGTTCGGTCCTTCTAAAATGTTTACCAATAGAGCATTAGTTTGAGGTTATGTCTTTTAGGTTAATACTTTAGGGTTGTATTTCCTATAAAAGGTTATGTTTACCTGCTATAATATGCCATCAAAGGAAGCAACGTCAACATAAAGTAAGTAAGACAATTCTTATCAAACCCACTCTTAAGCAACGTCCATATCAAAGAATGAAAGAAGAAAGTCCCAATAAGACCAAGTCCCATTTCAATATGTATAGGAATAGGCCCACCATCCCGAATTAAATTCTTACGATACTCACTGACGCTTGAATTATACTGAATAACTGTTCCAATGCAATAGAGGAAAGCAGTGCCATAAAATCCACAATACCAGAGGGCGTTCAATAGTCTTGTTCTTGTGAACTGCTTTTGATTCATTTGCTTGAAAAGGATCTACAAGAAATCTTTAATAAACTATTTGCACAAAAATGGAAGATGGAGCAATACAAGAAAATAAAGAAGAAACTTACGTTTAGATATAAGTCGAAGCCGTAGTGAACAATTAGCCATACGACAACGACCCATGTGAGTGCGTTTCCCACAGCATTGCTATAATATTTCCCAATATACGAGTCAACAATCCGAGGAAAACACGTTAATTCCGTGGAAAAGAACATATTTATATAATATGACATGTTCTTATTCGAAATTGTTTGATTCGCATTATTTTATGGAGGTATTTTCACCCATTTTGATGTGGATTCGTATTTTAGGGAATAAATGATTGTCGAAAGCTCTGAAAGCTCGACGAGCTTTGAGACCAAAGCAGTGCGAATGGGAACGGAAATAAATTTTGAGGTTATGGAACAGAGATGTTGAAAATGTTTAATTTATTTGATCTTATATAATATTATTTGTACTAAATAAAGCTTTATAATATTTAAATAAGTGTATTAATTGATTTGTTGTGAAAAAAATATAGAAAAATTGTCAGAAACTGATTTTATTTCATTGGAATAGAGAGAAAACAGGGGCGGCACATGTACGAAATTGTTAAGGGTCCTGATTAACATCTGATCAAGGTCGATTTAATCTTGTCCTGTTTGAATTGCAGAGCATGGTTCTCCATAACTCAAGTAGAAAATATGGCTATAGGGGCATGTGCCCAGCAGTGCTTTAAAAAGCTTTACAAGGGTAAACGCATCTATATCATGACAGACTGTGAAACGGCACTAACGGCTCTTCGTGATGAGCAGTGTAAGTCACAGTAAGCCTGTGCAGCACGGTTTTGCAGCCAATACTAAGGCGAATATGCTAGCCAAGAAGGCAGCAGAAACCACCCTCCAGGGCCCTGAACCAACCTGTGGATTATCAAGATCCACAGTGAAGGAATGGATCAAGAAATGGTATCGTGCTAGACACGAGACCGCCTGGAGGGACAAAGAGAGTAGATGTATCACACAATAGAGCCCAAGAAATTATAAAGTTGAAGAAAAGCGATATTAGACTACTTGGAGGAGATTATAGCTTTTTCAAAAGTTATCTCCGTTATTGGCCCATAGTTTTGGTCTATGCACAATAGATCAAAGTTGGTCGCAGTGCTAATGGTGTTGACCGCTCAGGATTAATGTTTAAAAAATGATTCTCCGACACCAAATCGTAGCCTACACATGAAAGAAAGAGTTGAGGACACCATGCATTCGCGGCAACGAAAGTGGGAAACAGGAACCCGTTGCATCCTGTGGGTTCATCCCCTATGGCTTGACAAACGTCACGGGGAAAGTATCGCAGTTCCTGACTAGTCATGGTTGCTGTATTAAATAGGCAAGCGTTCCACCCAAGAATTATGTACTGTGGAAAGACTAACTTCCCTGAGATCACTTTCTTTCTGTGCCTCAGGTGCAAGAAGTACAAAACCGCTGCCTAACAGGAACTCAAGGAGTGCATTACAGTAGAAAATATGGCAAACATGATAGACTCGGGAGGGGAACACGAATCGCTTCAAGGATACTCTCCAATTCTGTAGGATCACTTACTCCGGATAGTAACACGCGGGCAACGCAAAAAATCATTTTGTAAGAAATGAATATATCTCAAAAGCTCTGAAAGATTGATGATCAAAGCGAAGGTGAATGGGAACGAAATACATCGGTTTAAGTCTTGAAAATGTGTAATATAATAAAGGAAGATTGGCTTAAAAATATAAATGTATCTATGAAAAACCCGCGTAACCTATTTTCCGTCTTCCTTACTAACCCAGAACAAAAGAAACTTTAATAATTCAAACAATAGAAGTAATAACAATCATATAATATTACAAAATCTCTTGTTTTGATAAAATAAAACGCTTTGAGGTAAAACTGCAACATTTACCTATGTTTAGCAACAATACAATACTTCTGATGACGTGGCACAACTTGGCAAGATAAACTAATTTCCTAACCATAAGACAAACAATATAGAACTATATTTTTGTAAAATCTAACTGGAACTGATTTCTTCATTCATATATTCGTAAGAATATTCTTCTTCGCAGCATTTCAAAGAAATAAAACAATGTGAAAAATTGTTCATAAATTACGAGTGAAAAGAATAGGAAAAACAACAATAAAAAACTGAATGTAAGGTTTTATTTCTTGTTTGTTATGTTTTCACGATAGATTTACAAACATCTTGACTCTGCGGTTATTTCGAAATAATGCACAACGCAGCTGCATGTACGTAAATGTGTACTGCTTTTGCACGAAGACGATGCATTAGCAACACGCTACGCGTAGCAAATTACGTTTGAGGTTAAAATTACGAAGTGCAGACCGTGCAAACGACTTATTCAATTTTATGCAGTAAATCACCTGTGAAGACATTGATGATGATGTTTATCATCATGTCATTGGTTTAATAATATAAGTTTGAACATTATGTTTTATGGGAACTACATTTTAAAGGTTATTTATTATTCTGTATAAATGTTAATAAGGGTAAGAACAATATATTTGGTATTATTTCGGAAAATAAGGATTATTATTCACAAAGTGGCGGCTTAAGGTTGTATATGAACCTATTCTAATTGTAAGTGACAGAGATGTCGATTATTAGTATCACGAAAGTATCGAAACTCAAAGAAATATATTGAATAAGTAGGAGTTCCTGCATACCAGGGTTTGACTTCAGATGGACGGAAGGAGGTAATGGTTCCTTGGAGACAAGGGTTGGAGCAGGAATGAGAAGGTATTTCTGTTTAGAGCTAGGTGTGGATCGGAGGAGAGAGATTGAAATGGGGCAGAAATACACGAAATGTGTATTTTGTTCGACGGGAGAGAGAGAGAGAGAGAGAGAGTGGGTGACAAGAGAGACTGATGGTCTAAAGCAGGAATGTGTAGGGACGCAACGAGTAGAAATATTTTCGGAGAATGATTTTTTTAAATTAATCCTGAGCGGTCAACGCCACTAGCACTGCGATCAACTTTGATCTATTGCGCATGAACCTATGAGTCAACAACGGAGATCACCTTTGAAAAGGCTAAAATCTCCTTGACCGACTTCCCTTTGAATTCAGCGAGACTTAGCTGCTCGCTGCCTAGCAAAGAAAGTCTTTCAGGTGTTAGGGATGTACAAGTGCAAAGTAGGTGCGCGGTCGTTTAAGAACTTGCCATCGAATACCAACAAGAGCTCGGCAAAGAAAATCAAGCAATACCCATCGCAAGTACAAGTACAGGTTCTCGTGAACGGAAAACATGTCAGATAAGGTATTGTAAAGATAGTAAGACAAACAAAATCTGTCTAAAATGTAAAAAGTACGTATGCGGAAAATGTACAGTTGAGAAGCTCATTTGTAAAAAATACGACGAAAAAGAATAAAATGAATAATATATAATAATTGAATAAAAGAAAATATATTTTTATACTGGTAAGCTGGCTATTGGTCTGCATTCAATATTGAAAAATAAAAGTTGTGAAGACCGGTCATTTGACCAGCCGCGGTAGGAATAGGTATATGTGAAGTGTCGGTAGGAATAGTGTTAAATAAATTGAACTGGAAAACATCATTTCCATATCATCCATATAATTGTGAAATAATCGATGTATACTCTGACATTCTCGCGCACTTTAGAGTGGCAGAAGAAAAAAAAAGAGTGGTAGAAAATAATAAAACCAACTTAATGAGAAAAAAAACTACATTCCTTCTCGACCCCGTCCTATGGGATTGCCCCCTTCTTCTTCTTCTTCTCGCTCCACCGTCTTCATCGGCCACTGTTTGCTTTTCGTCAGGACCTTTAATGTTGTCCCCCTCCCTGCCTTTCTCTTTCAACCAACCTTGCACACTCTTCCCTGCCTTCCTAACCTCCTGCGCCCATTCCCCTTCCAGCCCTATACGTTCATTCGCCATATGGTCCCGTGTATCATGGCCCATTCCACAAAAAAGAATTATTATTAGAATACAGAAAATTTTAAGAAATGCCAAAAATTCGAATTATCGATATCGGTTTAGACCCAATACGGCGGTCGAAGGGCGCGCCCTCGACAGCGTGATTACTCACTGTAAGAACTACAATCAGCAATAACATAACACCAACAACAAAAAATGTATTAATACTTATGAAAAAATACATATATGAAAACAATAACCCGAAAACAGAGAAAAGCCAATAGATTAAAACCGGGAAGATCCCTAGAGGTCAATAGACATTAAAATATATAATATTATTACTAAGTTCCAACATTTTCTCATAAATTGAAGAAGAAAGCAGCCAAAAGTGTACGAACCGCACCGTAGAAACGATTAATACAGTCAATTTTCTTAAGAATAAATTACCAAGCTTGTGATAAACAAAAATACTAAATACCTAGTTTTAAACTGCTAATATTTCAAAATTCGCCTCGACTTTATTGAAATCCCAAACTTTCATTTTCAAAATATTGTCACAATTGATATTTGTCCCAATAAACTTTACGAATAACAAAATAAATCAATGAATAAAAATTGGTGCTAAAGGTTATAATCTTGACTCTAGTCTAAAATGTACATAATTTACTAGTTATATAACATAATCATGTATTAACTATGTTGAAATAATTACATCTAAAAGGTTATAAGTCATTAAAGACGATTCAGAAACAAAAGTGTTGCAAATTGCGAATGCAGTGAAATTTAGCCACGGCATCGATTTGCCATGTTCGTGCTATTCCGAAAGTCTAATGTTTATCGTTACGATATTGCCCCACCTAAAGAACCCAAGAAGAATGTGCAATAAATGTCATCCTTCTACTGGCATCAATTTTGCTCTCCTTCATACTCTTCTATCTTCAACTTGAAATGGAAACTTGTTGTCAAAAAAAAAACAAATGCAACAAGTGCAAGGTATAAATCAATCATCCGTTACGTTCTGATTCTTTAGATTGTAAGTTAATTAACATTATTCCATGTAAACTATAAAATTAATAATTAGGAAATCTTTATTGGCATTACCTTTTATCTGATACATACTTGTACAATATACGATTATTACGAGAATATTAACATATTCTAGCCTAGAAGGAAGAAAAATCACAAGATTTTGCAATCAACTTCAGAATTTTTGTACCTTAAATGGGGTCAATGTTGTTAAAGGTGCATAATATGTTTGCAGAACGAAATGAAAGGAATTGCTGTGTTCATTCACTATTCACTATCGCACGTGATATTACCACATTATACATCTACATAATACCCATTTCCAAATTCTGTAGAATTTATCAATTTTGAAATATTGCCTATAAGTTGGTTGATAAGTCATGGATAACAATTCAACGAGATATTGATTTATGCACTGTGATGTCACGGCACTCACTTCTCGATAATTCAATAACCAGTTATTGTAATTATCTGGGTTTACTGCTTTATTGCTGGCGAATTTGTTTACGGCCGTGCAATTACAATGCAATAAACGTCATATTAGATGCAAATTTACGTGACGATGTTGTGAATAAGACGAAAATTGCTTGAGACCAAACTGGGTTACGTTTTTCTTACTCTATCTTACCATTAGGTTAAGTTTTGTTGTTTTTTTTTTCTATAATTTCCGTATTTTTGGTTAAGACTAAAACAGGTTACGTTGAAGTAAGGATGATTTTGTTAAGATAGGTTATATTATGTTAATTTAAACTGTTTAAGTTGAAATTTGAGATAAAATAAGTACTAGAGCAGAGTGAAGTAAAGTAGAAAATGAAAGAAGAATCCTTCTGACACTCCGACCCGAATAAACAACATATAAGATGCAAATTTACGTAAGGAAGTTGTGGATAACACGAAAATTGCTTGAGACCAAACTGGGTTACGTTTTTCTCACTCTATCTTACCAATAGGTTAAGTTTTGTTGCTTTTTCTGTAATTTCAGTATTTTTAGTTAAGGCTAAAATAGGCTACGTTGAAGTAAGGATGATTTTGTTAAGGTAGGTTATGTTATATTAATTTAAACTGTTTAAATTGAAATTTAAAATATAGTAAGTACTAGAGCAGAGTGAAGTTAAGTAGAAGATGAAGGAAGAATCCCTGTGATACTCCGACCCGTATGGTCTATTGTATATCTTACGTTAGGTTACATTAGTTTCATCTTAGGCTAGTTTAGGTGTGACATTAAGTTTAAAAAAATGTATATATTTTATTGGCTATCAACCCTGAGGTTTTTTCGCTATTTTCTTGTGTTGTTGTTGTATGTTGAATGTTGAGTATTGAACGTTGTGTGTTAAACGTTTAATATTGTAAGGTTTGTTGAATGTTGTGGGCGAATAATATTCACTCGGTGGATTGCCCACCTCGGAGAATCGAACCCCGTTCTCCTGCGTGGTAAACCGACACGCTACCACTATATAATCACTATATAATCTAATAACAATAATAAACCTAGAACAAAAAAAAAACAATAATAAAAGCAGCGAACTTTTATTATCTTATATGTTACTTATTCACTTTTATTGCAGCTATATTGGTGTAATTGCTCGATCTCAAATTTCTAAACTGCTCAAAACCATCTACACATTCAAGGATTATCACATACATTCATTAGGTGCGAAGACAATATTAGCTCATTGACAACGAAAAGGAAAGTAGAAAAAACAACATCGTGTACTTGACTCATACTTGCTTTCATACTCTATCCGCTAGCCTCTAACGTATTCAGTGTACTCACAGTCAACGTATACTCAACGTACTAAACGAAACGCCATCTAAGCACCAAATTCCATTGAACCCAGTTCCAGCGAGACAAGAAATTGGGTTGATTCAAGATACTCAGCGCGAGAAATTGCCAAAGCAAACGAAAACACGCACCTTAAGTACATTTTTAAGTACACATTGGCCAATATGTGGACTTAGACACCGTCAAATCCGGCCGTAATTGACTTAAGTCAAGTTTATCAAACGTATTGAGGTATTGAGCTAATCGTTGGTAGATGGCTGGAAACGTTGACACCTTATAAAAAGTTTTACTTTCCATTGGGCAAGTGTACTTGATGTTGAGTAAATGTGACATAAGTCGATGTAATGCACTCAGAGTTGAGTGATGTGTTGCCTATTCAGTGATGCACAGTCGATTCAAAGTGTGGTTATGTAACACGAGCAAATTAACGGCTTTGAATTGTCTCTGTTTATGTTTAATATTAATGAAGTTGTGCACATTTAGAGGAGAGGTTAAACATTTGAAGATTTATTATAATGAGGAGGAGGAAATTCTCACATGTAGGGGCATTAAAGTTTTCAGTGTTTTAGTATGTTGTAAATTAGAAATTTTGTAGTCGGTAGTTAAAAAAGAATAGCGATTTATGACTTCATCGCTATTCCGTGGTTTATTTGCTATTATTATGTCTTTATTGCGACGATTGCATGAATAGATATAGAAGGACGCATTTTATTGTTTTTGTGTTTTTTTAATAACACAGGAAAGGCTTTTTGTTAGATTTTGTTAGATAAAGTGAAATTTAATTGGTTTAAATACTTTGATCATATTTTAGGTTAGGCTGAGTTTATTATTAAGAAGGGAAGCCTCATTTACTAGGTTAAATTCTTTGATAGTCTTCATCAATAGCTGAACTATTCAAGAATATTCCCTCAAAATTTCAAGTAGATAGCTGCAATATTTACGAAGTTATAGCTAATAAATCCCATAAAACTATTCCTACGTTCACCCAACTTTAAAAGTATTTTCTCCAATCAATGTTTTTGGAGTTTGCGTACACGATTGAAAGAAATCTACTGAATTGATTTGACTGAATGATAGCTCATTTTATAGAAAATTAAATTCTCTAGAATATGACGTTACTGGTTTTTTGAAACAATATAATTGTATATACTTTTTTGTATTTTAAAATCGATTTGTTATGCGAAAAATGCATTTTAATATTAAAACTATAAAAATTATTATATAGAAAATTTATTATAATTTATTATTTATTATTTTTAGAAAATTCTCGACGTCATATTCAAGAAAATTTTATAAACTTTCCAAAACTTTTCTGATTTTTTATTTGTGATTAAATTTAAGGACGCTATAATGTACGCAGCTGTGCAACGTCGTTACAAATGTAATCCATTTTTAACTTATTGTTAACAAAATTTAAATCGTTTTATCTTATAAAAACTTGAGAATAAAAAACACGAAAATCATGCATTTAGACCTGGTAAGCCTCATTAAGTTAGATTTAGTTCGTTTATAATCGCAGTTGTAGATTAGAGCTATTTTAAGTCCTGTGATTGGTAGGTTAAATCTGAGATTTAGAGGTTAAATAAGATTGGTTCGAACAAAGTTTAAAGTCAACTTTCTACACTATTGAATGTACGTACAACCTAACAACTTTAACATTTTACAAGAATAGCAATCACTTGTTTGAGAGTGAATTTTGTAATTGTTTATAGGTTAACACAATCTTTGAATCTTAAAGCAAATCCGCAATGCCAATATTCAATATTTTACAACGAGAATAATGTTGCTGGCTTTACACGAATGTGTTAATTACCTTTGCAAATATTACCATTGTCAAAAAGCCACTTTATTTCAATGATGTAATAAAGAATTTTTTTAAAATTTATAGTACATTATTTGAAATATATTCATATAACTTCAAATATTATTAACTCACAATCAGTTCGTATACATTCCTTATTATATTTTCTAAAACACATATAAAATATAGTAGTCAAATTTCTATTCACTAATAAGCGATTTAATGTTATTTTTTAATGAAATTTATCGATGATATTGAACGCTAGTTATTGTTTGCTTTTGTTTATTGTTCATTTGACTTTCATATGGTAATAATCTTGAAATTTGATGCTTCGTTTTGAGTTTGAGATACTGATGACCTTCGCAAACAACTTATGCACATTTTGCACAGCTGGAATTTTCGACGAAGAGATGCGACCAAAGTCACGTAGGCCCTCAGCGTGGTAACCAGCGATGGTAACCAAATGGTGGTAACTTTGGTAGCTTTGGTAGCAGCAAACTCAGTATACACCTTTTTGGTCCTTGTTTTGGTCTCTTTCTTTGGTTGGCGCGGAAAAGGTAGATTCAAAAACGTGCATGATGGGTTTGTTGATCTTGAAAAAACCCCAGAGTTCTTCTTTTTTATTTTTAATTTTAAGCAAAAAGTTACAATGTTATGCGAGGAAAGAAAAGGGTTACAATTTATGACATTTCTTCGTTTTTGTTTCTTTATTTACGTATATTTTTGTAATATGTGAATATTAATGAAATGCAACTTTGTATAAATGAATAAACATTGGTTTAATTCAATAATAATATTTAACGGTGAATAGAGGAATGTTGTTTAATAATTCAATAGACATTTCTCAATCATCATAGTTTCTTATAACTAATTGTAAATTAGTGTAAGTGTACATCCGTATATAATTGGTTGCTCTAATTCTTTCCTGGCATTATATAAAATCATTCTAACCTCAATTTTAAACCTGCAATTACTCAACACTAGGAACGTTTTTTAGCATGCTAATATCGGATGCTAAAATATTAAACATGCAATTTACTTATTTTTTAATAAATTCAAACAAAATTGGAATGAAATGCAAATGAAACAATCTGTTATCGTTTTTATAATTCACAGTCAATCAAATGTAATATCCCTTACTTTGTCTAGCACTAAATACATTTATTTATTTCTAAAATGCTTATTTTAAACTTGTTACGTTGTTGCTAAAAATATCTTTATCATTTATTTGCAAAAACTGCTGAAGTTTTTGCAATTGCAAATGATAATTAGTCAATAAAACAGTATTCCTTGATCTACCAAAGAGTAAAATACATTTATTTATTTCAAATATGTTTGATTTTAACTTTTTTAAATAAATTAGAAGAGAATTTAATATTTCAAGAACCTCTTTTTCTATTTCACTTCTGAACGGTAAATTTGGTAATGTTAAGATCTCAACCAGGAAAATAACTGGTGTGAAATATGTTTTTGCAAAGCTTTGGGAACGTATTTTTTTAGAATTTTAATATCAAAAACTGGAATGAAAGGTAATTAAAAATGTTCTTACCTAATGTATGATAATTAATCAATCAAATATAAATCTTACTTTTTCCGCCAGTAAATTTCATTATTAGGAATTATTTATTAGAAATTATTCATTCCTAAAGTGCGGGTTTTTACCTTGTTAACAATTCGAGGAAAACCATAATTCTAAATTTATTTCAGAATATTCCATTTATTTGCAAAACTATTGAAGTTTTTGTTATTTTAAATGGTAATTAGCCAATAAAAACCTTTATTTATTTTTAAAATGATTACCTCTTAATTTGTTTAATAAATTAGAGGAATGATAGAAAGAAAACAACTTTTCTCATTTTCTGTAAAAACCGTGGAAGTTTTGCCTTTGATAATTAATCAAAAAACTCAAAAAACAAAGCGGGCACCTCTCTGATTGTGAATTATTCAGAAACATATCCACATACACATTGTGACACACGCATAGATGATGGACACTATACACACAGCTCTACACCGTCATCTCTTCGCACAAAAAACAAACAAAATCAAAAACTCAAGTTTGCACTAAAGTTGCATTGTTGTGTGAGAGGTGTTTCGTTGAATGTTGTATGGCACATACACACTACAATAAAGCTCACAACAACATAACACAGAACAACACAACTCCCAACATAATTACACACCGCCGGAAACAAGGGTCAAACTGAGGGGAAGTTGACTGCGGATAGCCAGAGCCTACCAGACCGTCTCTACAAACGCAGCCGAAGTTATTGCGTCAGTACTGCAAGCCGATCTATATTCATATCCTAATCATACTAAAAACATTAATAATTTTCTTATTTAGCGGCGGCTTACCGCGTTGTGGAGCTATGTACTCGTTAGATCACTGCAGTTAAGCAACGTCGAACGTAGCTAGGAGTTGGATGGGTGACCACTTAGTCTCCCCACGCAACAAGTGGCTGCGGCGCCGTCCGTGAACTCTTGATATCGCGGTAAAAACGTGAATGAAGGTTGGGCGATTTGCTTGAAATGGTCCCCGGAAGAAACCCATATGCACAAAAAGTTTAGTGCAAGTACCATCAGTAGCGGACAGGATTGGGCCGGGTGAAAGTTACTATTCCCTTACACCATTATGTGGTAGAAAAAGGTTTTTTATTCTTATGAATTCATTAGAATTTTCAAAATCTACGTACTTTTCAGCAACTAAATCAGTTTAACAGTAAACCCCGTATAACAAAGCTTTAACATGTATAACTGGTTGCTGAACAACTTGCGACGTTATATAAAATTACTCCAACCTCAATTCCAATCTTCTGATCATTCAACAATAGGCGAATACAAAATGAAAAGGTAGGATGGGCATTGTTTACAAATTTTCATAATAATCATTAAAGTATAATGCATGTGTTACGTTCTAAACGATTTGTTTTTAACTTTTAAATATAAATTAGAAGAAAAACAGAAAGCAAAACTTATTTAAGAAGTTTTTGACATTTCTGCTGATAACTAGTTAATAAAATATAATCAAAATTAAAATCTACTAAAAATAACATAATTCATATCCTAATCATAGTAAAAAACATTAATAACTTTCTTATTCTTAAGAATTTATTAGAAATTTCAAAATCAACGTACTGTGCTGCAATTAAATAAGTTTATCAGTAAACCATTTGTAACATGGCTTTAAGATGTATAAGTGGTTGCTGAACAACTTGTGACGTTATATAAAATTACTCTAACCTCAATTCCAATCTTCTGATCACTCAACAACAGTCGAGTAGAATAGACTAAAAGGTAGGGAGGGCATTGTTTTACAAATTTTCGCCGCCAATCTTAAACACTAGCCACCAACGGTTCAACGGTTTGTGGCGTCTGTTCAACGCAGTGTGCACCTGCAAATCGCATCACAAACCACTGTCATCACAACGTGGTGGACGTGGCCATCCCGCGGTCTCCCGGCTCTCAAATAAAACCTCTTCGCACTTATCTGCGCGCCGTAAAAGTTTCGGATTGCCTCGACGGTACGCACCACGGCAAACGCTGGACGAGAGTTTCGAAAAGTTTCCACGCACTTTTGGGGGCGTCTCCAAAAAACAAAGTTTAAATTCTTTAAAATTCAACAAAGAAGTAACAAGAAAACGAGAAAAAGTAACAAAAGTGTAATACAAACTCAAATTAAAAGTGGATTATTTTCGCCAAATTATTGAGAGTTTCTACAATTAATTTAAGGTAAGTTTAAAAATAAGATTTTAAAACTTTTTCATGTTATAAGTATTTGACTGATTGGATATAGTTTATCTATTGTTTTTGTAAAATGTTATGGTTAAATAGCTTAGTTATGTTTTTTTCATTTATAGTATGATTACTATGATTAAATGCATTAGTTTTATGTGATTTTCTAATTGCAATTAGATAACTCTTCGTAGAAAATCACAATAAATGTCAGCCTGA
>WSZQ02071368.1:6160-22583 GCA_019419845.2 Weissflogia rhopalogaster
AGAATTTGGAATAATTTTCAATTATGTGACATTTTTGTAAAACTAAATGATTCGTCAAAGAAGAATGTTTCATTTATTCTACAGTTAACATTAAAAATACAAATCTTGGAGTAAATTACAATAGGAGAGAATTTGTTGTAAGCCTTGGACACAGAATGTTTGTATTTAATATTTTATCAAGACTTAAAAGTTATCGTTCATGAATATTAATCGTAAAGATTTAATGGCGTGCCTGTTATAAAACATTCGAAATGAAATTCTACCTTATGATATTCTTCTAGATTTAAGTTTTTAGTATTGAAATGTATACTAAAAAATTAGCCACCAGTAAATGATCAAATTATACGGATCAACAAGGCATGTGCTCAAGGATGAATATTTAACAATAAACAATTTGTTATAAATGTTCAGTAAAATATGAAAATTAAACAAAATTAGTGAAAAATGATATTTTAAACTACAATTTATTATGATGCATACTAAAACTATAAAAATACTTCATCTAGTTTCAAATCTGTGTGACGGTAAGCAATCACCATAAAGACAACTGAAAACCAGCTCAACCAAATTTAAATTTACAGCCCGCAGGCACATAACTAAGAGATCGAATTATGCGCAATTATAAATTATTGAAGGAAACGAACTAATAACGGGTTCGACCTCTCATAGCGCTCGATATTTCACGGTATAATAATTAATTGAAATTTATAAACTCGCCGGCTATCTCCTCTAGTTGCTAATAACATGCTATTACCTCTTCGTTTATTTGATCGCAATCGTCAACAACTGTCACACTGAAACCGGCCGGCCTCCAGTACTTGGGACACTACACAAAATTCACTTGGGACAACCTCTCTGTGAACGGAAGTGATGTAAGCCAGAATGCGTGGTGCCGGCTAACCCTCGTTCTTGTTTTTTGCGCACCCACAGAATGAGCCCAGGGAACGTCTGACTTGCGCGCCGGCAGTTCGCGTTGTGTGAGCCGCCAAACAACCAACGCGGCGCCGCCACAACATACCTCGCACACCGCCACATCACCACCAAAACCCATCACGCCACCGCCGGTCAATTTATTAATAATTAATCGGCTGCGGACGGTCTGCGGCGGGTCACACGGTGGTGAGACTCTCACTCTCCTCAACGTCCACTTGGCCCACATCCTTCCTGACCCGTTTTCTTTTTCGTCTGCGTATGTATGCAGTTGTAGCCACTCACTATATTTCTCCACTTTTCGCCCCTCTGCACTTTATGCTCGATTGTAGTAGATAGATTGGTCTTTTATTCATTTATTGAGCGCTTAGTGATAGCTACTAGTAGTCATGGTTGGTACAGAGAATACTCAGACTTTGGTAGTATTAAAAGAGCGTTTTTATATTCGTTGTTAAATGTTGTGATTGCAATTCTGTGATTTCGAATAAATGGGGATGGCATTGATTTTTCGCTCTCCGTGCCGGTGGTGAGTCAAGGTCCGCATTTAGTGCACGGTTTTGCGCTGTGTTGTCGTCAATGCGGCAAATCGCTACGCGGAATCCTTGCTAACTTTCCCTTTGCTAGCTTGCTGACCCAGCGCTTCCACCAAATTAAGCTACCAAGTAGCAATTATTTCGGATGAGTGTTTTCATCACTGATTTAGGAAAACGTCATTAAAGAAAAAGTCGTGTTACGATTTTTTTTATTTTCTGCTTATGACCTGCTTATTGCTCCGTGTCCATTCTAATCATCTGATACTTAGTGCCAAAATATAACTTTGACCATTTTCCAACGCTAGTATATAGTAAATTCATGATATGGTATTAGGAAAGCAGAACCAGCTAGACGCTACACGATGATCAATGTTCGTGGCGGAACAAGTACCTACTTTTGCTAAGGGGATCCCTTTATGACTGTATCAAAATCCATTACATTGTTCATCGCCTATATTTACGAATATAATTAAATATGCATGGTTTGCATCAGGTCTTACAAAAGCAAGAATTATTTTTTATAATGTGAATGAGATATGCTTTGGTGCGGATACTTCAAAAAAGACCTGTGTGATCTAGATATGTCAGACGATGATGAAATATCGATATGTTTCGAAATCGATATTTACAATTTTACCATATATCAATATCGAAATACCGTCCTGAAAATATCGATATTATCAATATCGATCCTATCAAAAGGAGTCAATCAAAAATGAGTAAATCATAGAATATTCCCTTGCCACTGGTAACAGAGTATACTCTGAACATTTAGAAATATTTAGTCCCAAGTACCAAATTCGAGAAGTGCAAATCCAAGGCCCCCTCCCGAAGAGAATCAAACTTATTGTGACTTAGAACGTTTTTTTAAATCTCTTTCCGGGTTGAATAAACTTCAATACCAAGGTAATACCATAAAAGAAAACGATTCATTATACTTTTTGAAATTTAATATCTTCACTTTTCCCTGCATAGTAGTTCTCACTGAGGTCGTCGCGATGAATTGAAACCCTCCAATGACATCAATATCCGTAAGTACAAAATGTACTTACCTATTTACGCTTGATTGAGCAATCTTTAATTTACGCGAATAATGTAAAGTGCTCCGCGTGGCAAGTCGACACACCCGAAATGAAAAAAATACCAAAGAGAAAAAGGCCACCTGACATCGTGCATAGATCTACGTGAATTTATCAAGACAGCACAAATGGAATGTGTAGCAGACGGTAAGTGTACGTCGATGTTTTGCGACGCGCAAACGTGACAATATATCTGTAGCCGTGTGCAAACGACGCGCATGGCGTGCAAACGAAGAAATTCTTCATGCATGAGATGCGTGAGATAATACATACTCTAGCTTGTAACAAATTGTAAATTCAGTGCGTATTGTTAGAAGGATGATGGAAAATGCCACAAAATAATTGTACGCATTAAAAATTTAATTAACATTGGAAGGATGGCGTGCTAGTCGAAATGCATGGCGATATCAATTTATGTGCTAAGTAAGTATCTCTTAAGTGCGAGTTCTAAAAGTTCTAGTGCCAATAAATGTTGTCTCAACTTTCTGGTAAAATGTTCGGATCGCCGAGGCAACTTTCCACTCGTGCGGAATAGATACGACAGCAATAAACACACTTGACAACGTTAAACAATGATCATAAAAACAAATAGTTACTGATGCTCAATTTTTAGTATAGAGCATTTACATATTTTTCTCTTTTTATAGTTCAAAGTAACATTTGCTTTGTTTTGAATTTTTCTTATCTGTATATTTTGGTTGAGATT
Organism: Weissflogia rhopalogaster; assembly: GCA_019419845.2. Taxonomy (NCBI): domain Eukaryota; kingdom Metazoa; phylum Arthropoda; class Insecta; order Coleoptera; family Staphylinidae; genus Weissflogia; species Weissflogia rhopalogaster. The sequence continues at coordinate 9,409 of WSZQ02071368.1, forward strand.
TTTTGAACAATTCAACATTTTTGCAATTGTATCTGGACTGATGGATATCTGGATTTGGTAGTTTTTGAATAAATTTACAATTTACAGAGACTTATATAAACTAGGTGATACTTTTATATTTTAAAGAGCGATCTACTTTCGTAAAGAAATTGTTGTAACTTATCAAAAATTGTATCAAATATGCGAATACGTTTATAAAATGTTATTATTACTTGATATTCACAATCATTCGGTAGGAACTTTATAAGGGATAATCAGAAGAGACTCTTCCCCAGAAGTGTACCCATAATATATTTATGTCGATCAAATATCTTCATTATTGGTGTCCGAAAATTACATCAAACAATCCAACAACAGCGTCAAATAATAACATAATGCAATTTGCAAGTAAGGTGCTAATAATTGCACTTCCACTCGATTGACGTGGATTGGAACGGTTTTCAAGTTGGTTGAAATCGCGTAGAACATGACTGAGAAGTGTCGTAATTGGCGGTGCTCACACGATAAGTATAATAATAAGTGGCAAGCGTACAACTACGTAAGCGTGCGGCGGCTTTTAATTTCCTCAATATGCCATCAATCTATTCGCACAAGTATTCCAATTCTACTTGGGACAACATACACGTACCAACAGAACACTACACATGTTCTTGTATACAACACTTCACATATGTACACTCTCTCTCTCTCTCCACACTTAAAACTGTCGAAGGAATTAATTTTTCAATATGATTATTTTATGCAAATTTGCCAAGGATCACGGATGAACGGCAAGATTATATTCGTTAATTTAATACGTGAGGCGGTTCGTGCTGCATACATTCAAATTCTTTCCCAGGCTAACAATAAGACAACGTCAACTAAACGTTCAACTATTTACCTTTTTTCATTTGTATGTGTTGTTTTGTCGCTACACCGACGAGCAGTTAACAGGACACACGGCAGTCGCAACTTTCTAATAACGTTTTCAACGATTTTTAATAAGATTTAAGTGTTTTAGTGCTTTCGGGTGAAAAATGCTGAGTCGAGGAAGTGTTTGATTAGGTTTGTGATGTTGAACTTAAACTATAACTAATGATTGCGAAATGTGATGTGCAACCTGCGGCACCCGATTTTTGACTGGTGCCTAATATCGCGCCGGCAAGTACACACGCCTGCCCGATCGACGACAATCGCAATCATGATTTTTGCAACGATCATGATCACGATTCGTAGATAGGAAATGGGCCGATGCTGAGGCATCGAAGTGACCATGGCCGCTGTGCAGTCATTTCAATAAGTCACAATTTCAATATCAATTGTGACTTATTGAACTACTACTAACTGATCAATATCTTCAATATTATAAGGCAAATTATTCGTCAGAAAAAAAATCTATAAACATACGGCGCAAACGTTCTGCCATTAAGTTGGTTCTATAAACAGGAACGTTCGACAGGTTCGATTACTTCTATTGAATTTTCTTATCATTGTCAAACAATCAAAGATAATTTACTTCTTATGTTGATTGAATCATTCTTAACATATTAAGAATAATTAAGTTAAGATAATAGAGTTTATGAGTCAAGTAATTGAACAACACACGAAACAAAAGAAGAGATAAGGACTATGGGCCCATAGAACTATAGGACCAAAGGACTATAGGACCATAGAACCATTGGATCATAAGACCATAGGACTGTTGCAGGACTATCTGGATTAATGCAACGGGATCAAAAAAGAATGTCAACGGTACATACTAAATATGAATGAATTACAATTATATTGAAGTTAATGAAAGAGGAGGTTGAGAAAAGAGAGAGAGAAGGGAGAGAGAGAGAGAGAGAGAGGCACAGACCCTCACTGAAGATAGATTTCAGGGTTCCAGGAACAATGATTGGCGAAATGAACTAACAATTGACACTTCCTTAGATAGCAAGAGGTCATTTGTGGAATTGGGGAATAGTTGCAACAGGAAATCGACACTCAACACGTTATAGACGGAAGATCAGAATGATACTGGTCAAGCTTGTTAGTTGTATCTCATAGCTTGGGCGGGGATACATTTCCATGAATGGATCCCATTAATAGTTGATTCAATCATGGCGAACCTTTCTGAGGTCAAAAGTCAAATCACCCTACCGCGCGCCCTCATTTGATGACGTGGTTCAATTTTTCCCGGGGCATGCACTGGCCCGTGCGGTTTCCAAGCAGTCATAGGTCATCCCAAAGCTTATAGGTCTGTAGGAGCAGCATAACTTTTAATGCAATTCTCAAACAGTCTACACCGGTTTCTATCGTCCTCTTAAATTTAATTATTTGAGACTGCTTCGCAATCAACAAATGCCAAATTTCAGAATAATTTAAACTGTTCTAATTATTTTAATAATAAACAATTGAAATTACATATTAACTGATCAATATCATGACTAGCATGACTAGAAATGAACCAAACATATACATCAACAAAAAACGCGAAAAGCCTAATACTTACGTAACCAAAAACTATTTTAAACCTTAGTACTTATAACATTAGATAATCAAATAATGTTGTACAGTGATTAATATAGGTTCATAACATAAAAATATAATCAGAACTTGATTATCAATATTATTATCTATCACATGTCAAGTGATTATGTACAAACTTGTAAGCGTAGATAAAGCGCAATTGCAACTAATTCCGTCTAATTAAATACTCGCATTTTATTACCATTTCCATATGTAGAAAGCAACCAGCCTTGCTGTCTTAAAACTCACCTCAAACAAATGACTTCCAATTAACGAACGTCTCATGACTTGTAAGTTAATTTAACTCGTATTGTTAACAAATGCCTGTACAGCGCTATTTTATGACAGATTATACATAGTCACTGATAATTAAGTCCCAATAATGTGGTAAAAATGCCATGCGTATGATTACTGCCTTCTGATAATTCTGATAGAACAAAGCACAATCAGATATTCAAATGCAACTTGTGTGTGTAATAACGTTAACGTGTGGGCAATAAAATCAATCGCGGTGAACGGCTTAATGTTCGAATTTGCATATTTATTAATAATGTCTGCAAATTATTGTGAACGGGTTTTATTTGCCTAGATGCGTTTTATAGAGCCTAGTCGTGCGTCAGAGTTGAAGTAAGCAATGGAAAGTTTATTTGCGGTTTTATTGTGTAATAATAATGTAGAATTGTCCGTTTTATTAAGTGTATTTAATTTTAAAGCTAATAAACTTAAGAACAGATATACGTTTGGTTTGTCCGAGAAAATTATGAATCTCACTATAGACAAATCATTTTTTGTTAATATATGTTATTAAATCATTTTAAATAATTTTTTTAAGTCAAACTTCCATAAGCGCGTTTGATTTGGAAGTAAACTAGGGAATGGAAGGCGTATAGCTCTGAATCTAATAATCCAATTGTAACTTTTTATTTAGTATTTTGTTTCAACTTGTATTTTTATCCTTTTTAATCTAACCCTTTGAGGATATTCAAATTTCATTAGCGATTGCCTGGTGCGTTTCAGTTGCGTTGATCGCGCGCATCGTTGAACATCTACCATTGTCATGAATAATGTTAAAACTAAATGTAATGAAAAATCATTTTCCTTTAGATTCAGGACATGTTATGACATTGCATAAATCTCAAAGTGAAATACACAAATAAGTTGCTTATGAATATGAAAGGGCGCGCCAATTTTGCATATATTTTAAAGATTAATATCAGAGCAATATTAAGCGCAGTGATTCAACACGATTTATTCCGAATTTCTACATATGCTTTTTCAATTTAAACCTTGTGACCGCTAAGAAGTTAGCAGCAAGCATTCCAACAGCTAGACAAAATTGTCCCGATTCAAAACAATCAATAAAATTAAATTTTGATATTCGATACTGGAGCTGCTATTATATGATAGATGGTGCTATTGCAATCAGATTCGTAGTCTTCGTTTTGTAATATCAGGTACCGGTCGTATGTAAAGATCAATTAAAGGTGGATGTCTCCTATGGAAATGCAGGAATTTAAAAATGACATCTAAGTATCGTCATTAAAATGTGATTCATAAAATTAACAGGATTTCAAGCAGATGTCGCCTGCAGTCAGTTCGGATACCGATAATATCGATAATCTCGATATTATTCAAAACAATCGATAAATATTTGACCATTTAACTTACTGGTAAATAGAAGGAAGAAAAATGAAATCTAGCTTAAAAAAGACTCTGGTCGTGAGATGGTATAAGAAGAAACGAAAATATATTGGGCTAGCCTACAATTAGGTCAGAAAAAGAAAACTAAGGAGTGTAAGACAAACCTCAAAATTTCGAATAACATGGGAACATTCGATTCGAAACATTGAAAAACAGTCTCTGACATATTACTATATGCAAACAATTCGCTATGTGCAATTAGTAAATTTTATAGCTATAATTACATATTTTATAGCTACAGTTTACTTTATTGCTAATTGAAGAGCGTTGCTCATATGTAATTTTGCAAAATTGAGAGAATTTAACTGTGCCGAGACAAATTATATGGCGTGAATGTAAAAATGGTAATTATTTCTGGTTAATTTCAAAACCTATCCAAATTTATGTCGATAGCCCAATTATATTTTGTGTAACATCTTGTAAATTCTAATTAAAATGCATTATATAGCCAAAAAATCCCAAAGAACTTAACTGTCCAATATTATTAGTTATTCTACAATTAAAACAAGGAAATAGACAAATGTCGAATAAAAACTCACCTAACTCCAGATTGCTCTTATCACCTACAATAATCGCACTCAATTAATCCTGTACGGCAATCAACACCTTAATACCAAAGGCTTCGAATACGTACCACTTCAAATGCTATTAATAAAAAGCAGTCGATTGCTTACGAGATATTGTAGTTATTTCGACCGGGTATAGCGTCGCCTAGCGCAGGCTACTTTGAACACTTTACTCACTTAAATGTGCACACAATAATTGGTAGTTTATAATTTAGGTTAGTCCACGTAAGCATGACAATTAAGAATAATGTGATTTATAGCCGTGAGATCGTATCGCTATTCCGGATCACTCGCTGTACAGCATCACAATGGTCGCAATTGGCGTTTCGAATCATTTCGATCGCGGAATCAGTCACACCTGTTTTCGGTTTCGATCTCACTGTGATACATATAGCCAATTTAGAATTTAAATTGCGCTAGGCGAAATGATATTTGCCTATACATCATTTTAAAGATTGCTTGTTACTGATTGCGACTCACAATCAGATATATTTCGACTGGTATGTAGTTGTCGCAAACGTAATCCCACGTTGGGTAAACACAAAACAATAAAACAAATAGCGATAAGTCGGCTTATATATGGGATTTCAGGATAGTAGGGAAATTCACTGGTTACGTAATTAAAGAGAATGTATATTTCATTTAAGACTAGGTAAGAAAAGAATTTCTGGTTTGAAAATGGTTTTAGCGAACTAGACAATCAAATGACTTATGTGGTAGCGATTTATATTTTGGGTGTAAACAAGATAAATATTTATGTGATGTTTCCATGTTTTATTCTGTAATTTATAGTAACATTCAGTGCAATATTTATGCATCATTTTTATTATATAGTTTATGTTTCATGTATTTTTCGAACGGTATTTAACTGATATTGGAACTATGGAAAATGAATGTTATTTATATCGCATTTTTGCAATTGCACCTCAATCACAGAATAATATATGGGTTTGTAAGTTCATTTATTACTTCCTGTATGAGCACTATTCGCATGTTTGATTTTACTAAAGGTGATCAACCTTCTTTTATTAAAGAAACAATAGAAACGTTGAAATCAGATTTTCTTCCTTTTGTATTACCCATGTACCTTTCTTCTACGTCCTTCTAAACATTTATTACATCTTGTAATTACTTAGCATTCTTTCCTATTACGACAACATAAACGAGTTCGCATGTAAAATTTCTGCTAACTTCATATTCGGTGTGGAATTACGTACTTATCGGTGCTCGCGAAGCATGGGTCCACGCACCAGTGTTTTGCAATCAAAAATAATAATACATTTTTTTTTTCGTTAAGAATACATATCTAGAATGAAATTAACAAAGAAAATAAAACAAACTTATAAAGATATGGTATTTTATATGTGTGAAGAGCTTCTTTTTTTGTCCGTTAAGTATGTGTCCAATTACGACCTGGCAAGTATCAACGGGACATTTATAACCATGCTCACATATATGTGATTTTAATATCTTTGCTATATGATTGTCCGTGCCCATGTTTGGTTACAAATAGTCTATGTTATGAGCAAGTATATCGTAAATTATGACATTACTTCATTATCATTTCTAAGAGGAAATGAGCTCCTCGTAAATGAAAAAAGGTGCAAATTAATAAATTTCATGAATTAACTATACTTCGAATCTGGAACCTACAAGAAACTGATTGAGATTCCCATACAGCAGAAGACAAAGCTAGATAAAATATTACGAATATACAGTAGGAACATCGTGTAATATTTATAAACACAGGTACTTTATAGTAATCTAAATCAAATATTTACGGTTGTTTTCATGCAAATGTTAGACTTGATTGAGAAGGATGTAGTACAAGTTTAATATGATTACAAGTTTTCCAACTTCCTGTTGGAAAAAATCGAATAAAATTTATCATTATGGCTTAAATACATGTGTATATTGTAGTAATTACCAGGAACATTTTTGTCACGGAATTTTGTGCGGGAATTCTGTTATTAACATTTCCGTGGCAAACAACAAACACAAATAAAATATTGAAACAATGTTCAGATATTTTCCACATGCACATCTCTGCACAGTACCTAATTAAGTGCGCTTTTTTAAAGAATCCCATAAGAAGATTGTACATACGGATACATTATTATAACAAATTGCACTTGAAAATACGTACATAAAGTCTCATAAAGATTATTGGTTATTAATATCTTGTAGTTAGGTTTCAAGGGGCAACAACATCCCTTATGGGGATGCTGCAGTTCATTATACATCTCAGTGTCCCCACTGACTTCCCTTTTAATGAGAAAATTGCGAATGCGAAAAGTAAAATTCAAGACGGAGTGTTGGGGGAGCAGAAGAAGCAACGAGTTCTACCAAGGCCAATGGTAATTCTTGGCAAATCAATTTTCTGGCATTGTTAAGGCAATTTTAGACATACATTTCTGAAAATTGTGATATTTTGTAAAATAATGTACATTTTTCAGAAGGGGAATTCAACTTATATTATTGAAATTTTGCTCCCTTGAAATTAAAAATGTATAATTATTTGTAAAATATACTCTCTAAAAAGATAATTCGAAAGCACAGAAATTGGCATTTGGGAAAATCACAGTCTCCAGCTGAATTGATAAAGGTAATCAAATTCAAGTCTCGTCAGATTTATATTTTAATACGTATTTTATTGTTTTATTCTTATTATCTTCCCCTGTTTTACCTGCGAATTATTGATCTTCCAATGTAATTAATTCAATTTTCGTGACATTTGCAATTATATCACAGTGGTCACGAAAGCAGACCAGCCCAAGTGTACTGCGAATTGAAAAGTTGATAAGTACGCCGATTAACAAAACAATCTGTCTGATTATAAAACATCATTCACTATGAATATAATTTTTCCTATTTAATATAAGAAAACCATTGAAGTTCATAATTGCGGCCTATTCTTATTTTTATCGCTTTAATACAAATACTCACAGCCGAAGTAAAGAAATATTCAAAATAACGACCATATTGATTAGGTATTTATTTCTACAATAAGAACATAGACATGAAAAAAAACGAGCAGGATTCGGACCCAAAAAACTCCTGACTATGACCCAGAGCCTCTACCAACAGGGCTAGATAACTAGCAGACAGAATACATGCCAACATATTGCATTTTTTCTTAGCCAAATGCCGCAAAATGACGAATATCTCATTAACTGAAACATGTACAAATCGCCGTTGGACAAACATGACCCTCCTCTTATCAGTGTTTCTTCAGATTTCCTGTTTCTCTTAAAAATGTTCGTTTGAAAGTATATAGAATGTGACTTTTTGCGAATGAGTAATAAACTATTTTGGATTATTGTATAAAAAGCATAGTTTGGGTATTAATTTCCAAATGTTTAAAGATTATCTCAAACAGTGCGTTTAACGGATTTTACTCATTCATTCATTCTCGGCATTTCATCAATAAAAATGTATTCAATCATATTAAATCTCAAAATGCTTTCACCCACAATTCGCTGATTTCAGCAACTTAATTTAGTCATCGTGTTTGTTCATGTTAAGTGTGATTAGAACACTTGGTTATTTGTTTGTTTTATGTATGTGAGTCGTACGTCCATCGAATGCAAAATATAGCGTGCCCAAATACCTAAATTTGTTCTTTTTAAAAAGTTCGTTATAAGATTATATTTTTCTGGTTGTTTTTTCCTTGATAAATTTCATTGAAACAACTAATGAAAACGGAAATAATTCTCACATCTATGTTACTCGACCAATTCTTTGTAGTCAAAAGCCGCTTAAGTAAGACGGTCGTTATCTTATTGTTAGTCTAAACAAAATAAGCGCAAACGTATTTTAAATACCTACCTATGTTGATTTACAAATGTTCGTTATTCGCTTACATTTCTCCCTGTTTTTTTGTTCGATAAATATCAAGGACTAGTGGAAAATTCCATTCCGTAATATTGAGATGTATTTATGTGAATGTACTAATGAAATAATTAATAATAATTTTAGAATAAATGGACTTTTAAAAGTATCGATACTTCAGCAGTAAGCATCGACAGATTTCATTACAAATGTATTGATCGCATTATAATTTTTCGATTTTTTGATATATTATTGCATGGTATAAAGAATTGAATGATTGAATTACCATATTTTCAAAATAACCAACGCTGCACGACGAATCGGTCGCTCAGAGTACGATTGCCATAATAATTGGTGGTTGTGATTAACAGATGGCCTCAGTGTAGGGGCATGTTAAAAAGTATCGAAAATGACTAATTTGATACTATCGATAAGTATCAAAAATTAAAGTATCGATAAAAGTCAATTAGTATCGACACGTGGTATCGATACTTATCGATACCGATTCTTTTTTTGACATCCCTAGTGCCTAGTAATAAATATGCAATAAACGTTCAATTACAAATAACTTTTCGTGACAAGTTAAACGAGAAAAAAAAAACAACTCAATAACACTTATTTATACCGTTTCGATTCGCAAATTGCAGTACCTATGCATACGTCTAGTATAAGACGTATACACTTGTCTATTTATTTATACTCATTTTACGATACCCTCCTGCGCGCATTGTTTACGTTTGATGTGCGCCGCATTAGCGAGAGGTAGTATTTGCATGTGCATTAAATTTGAAAACTGATTGCATTCTCGCACCAAAGCCGGTGCGATGTGAAGCACATCAAGCGGCCGTAGCAACGATGGACCTCGTCGCTGCAATCACGTTGCAATTATAACGGTATGCTTGTTTTACGACGCTCCTGAGTCATCGCAGCCAATGCATGTTCGCCCATGGAAAGGGCCAGGCAATTGAATCGCAAACGCAGACATCGCTCGCAGTTTAGCAATATTGAACTTCAAGGGTTTCATTTATCTACTTAACAATTACCTCGCCCGTCGCGCCAAGCGGTACATTTCTTTATGTTAAGTGCATTTACGTTCATTAGTGTTGAAGTTTTATTGGTAACTACACATGGTTAATGTTTATTAGTACGTTTCATTATATGCTTATTGTTAAATGATTAAAACTTTGCTTCAACTTTTACACGAACACCGTTGATATACTTGATTTCACTTATTTTCATTTAAATGCTAGTCTAGAAGAGAGGTTTCCAAACTCTGTAAAGCTGTGCCTCCCCTTTAGAATGAGTCCTAGTCATAGACAAAATATATTTCATAAATTTCAAAGTAATTTCTTTAAAGAAAATATCAGGATAATTATTTTTCTCTTAATTATCGAATTTTGTAAAAGAGCTACTATCTCACATCAATATTGGGCAAAAATAAATTAAAAATCATATAAAGTAAGTAACAACTACCACTTACATCAACCTCCGTAAATCCTCTTATTTTTAATTTGATTAATGATGGTTTTTTGTAGTGATTCCACATGTACTTTGTTTATCTTTCTCCTTTTTGTTCCATCCTCTTCTACGTGTGGTCTTGTTGTCAGACTGATACTGTTTCTGTCGAATTTTGCTATTTCATTTTCTTGGCCTTTGGGCATTGTATTTCCGTAGCATACATTATAATTTGTCAATTCCTTGTTTCTTAACGCTATTTGATTAACACAAAAGGTTTTATTTGCGTTCTTTAAGTTTTCTTCAATTTCCTTCATTATTTCCATTACTACTTACTGTAATACCTAGGAATGTAATGTTGTTGATTCGGTCGTAGTCTTTCTGTCCTATCCTTATTTCTTTTTCTTCTTCGGACGTTATTATTACCTGTGCCTTCTTTTATTTATGCATAATCAAAATCTTTTTTTAAGTTCTCCTCTAAGTCCTCTTGAGTTCTTATGTTGTTTGGATATTATTTCTACGTCATTCGCGAAAGCAACTATTTGTACTCTTCTTATTCTTATTATTCCCGTCTTGTTAATGCATTGGAATGTGATCAAGGGCAAGTATTAATATTATTGCCGAGAATGAACCCCGTTGCTTAATATCTCTGTCTTCTTGCACTTATACTTCTTTACTTTTCCGATTGCCATAACTTCCTTGTACTTCGTTCCTTTCCACGTATTAATTTTCTCTATTTTAGTTATTACCCAGAATGCAATAACGTTTTCATAGCTCCGAAGTTTTATTAGTAATTTCACATATTTTCTTAGCTTATTGGATAATTAGATATTTGCCTTTCCTTTTGTTGAAACACTTGATATTCTAAATGTTTCGTTAACTTGGCTTTTATAGTAAAATTTCATAGATAATTTATGTGCCATTGCATTATAAATAAAATTATAATTCATTGCAATTAAAACTATTTTCATTCCTAACTTGTCTAAGAGTCAATATGGTCATTCCATCCTAAAGGGACCCATTTTAAAAATTGTCCATGTTCGACAAACTCCAAATCAAATTAAATTTGGTGAGGTGGTCCTCTCAAAGGAGCTCATCATGGTTCCACACAAAGTTGTCTAAAAGTGGTAACTTTGCTTAATCTTACTGAGTTCTGTAAATCATGCAAGTGTGTATTTTTGCACTCATATACAACTTTTGAAGCTTGCTCAGAATATATTGTGAGCCGACGTTTAGAGAGCCATAGCTTTTTGTTGAAGGTATAGGTCCATCTGACACTAGGTGTTCTAAGATCATTTACTGTTTACACAAGGATTAAATTCATTTCTGCGCGTTTTCGATTAAAATTCATCCATGTATATGCATCATATGACTTGCAAGTCCAGCATTACTTTTGCGAGCGTTGATCTATAACACGTTTATAAAGTGATGAATGCAAAGTTGCCTACATAATAATTACAAATAAATTCACATTTTTAAAATTTCCAATGGTTTATTTTAGTCTGTAGTATTTTGTTCACATTCGTGTGTGTATAAACAAGTCAATATAACAAAATTTCATATATATACTTATAAACCGCAATTATAAAACTAGAAAATAGACAAAATAACTCGTGATCATGGATAACAACAATAAAAAAATTCGTTTACACCTTATCCTAGATTACCACGGTAAGAAACTCTTAGTTTTCTGCAAAAATTCCATCTAAAATACAAAACTAACCTATAAACTAAGTTACACTTCATTTTATAGGTTAAATTCATACTCCTACATTGATCTCTTCCAATTGTGTTGTTAGTAGTAGTGTATAATATTCGTGTAAATGCATATGTATCAGATAATTCATCATTTAAAAAAATGTTTCATTGCATAGGAGAATCGCTAGTAAAAAATCACATGTAAAATTATTTCTTTTGATGTTAAACAACCCTGACGAACTATTGCACAATGAGTCATAGTTTATATTGATACAGCTATAAACTACAACCAGTCGTATACCTTATAAGGCTATAGATTTTCTTCATTTGTTTGGCATCGGAAACACGATCAAAAACATGTTTCCAGCATTTTCAATATAATAATTCCACCAATTCCGTTTAAAAGTTGTGCTATTGTATTAAAACATTATCCTATTGCTTTTCTTTCCCCTCGTTGTTCTCGCCTTTTAACTATCATAGTTCAGGTTAAAAGCGTCCAAGTGTGGTTTCTGAGGTTAGGTAATAAGTTAACTCACAATGAAAAAATAAACAAAAGAAAACAGTTTTTAAAGATTAATAGTTTGTACGATTATTGCATTGCATGTCTCGTCACGTTTCACGTCTAAAATGACCTTCAAGGTTAACTGTAAGTCACCTCAAAATAGTATAATACTATTGATTCGACTTTCGTAAAGTTACAAGTTACGAATGCAATAATTGCACTTTTTTAGATCAACCATAAACAAAGACGCTTTTAAACAAAACTAATTTGCCTATATACATCTCCGTTTTTTAATGTGTCTGAGTTAGATTTGTTTTCGGTGAGACATATAAGACACATTAAAAACGTGACTTCCGCGTGACATAACCTTACACAACCCAACCTAGACTTACATAACCTGCAGTATTTGGCTCGCTTCGAAAGCGGTGCCCGGCAGAAGAATGACCGGTGACGACACGTGACCGGCTTCGACGCACACCATATTCGGATACTCGTCGTCGCCGAAGTCGCTCATGTCCTTCGCCTTCTCCACCCACGGATTCCACACGACCGTATCCGGGAAGTTGTACTTCTGGATGCGCATCTTGCGCCCGGAGACGACGTTCGTAATGATGTGCTCGTGTGGAGTGTTTTGGTAAACGCGATCGGTCCACTCTCCGATGGTGACGACGTCGCGGCCCTCTTGGTAGACGGTGCCGTCGCGCGTCTTATCCACGAAAGTGCAGCCGTGCAGGCCAGTGATCTGACAGCGTCGCACATCTGGAACCTTGAAGTAGGTGTGCAGCAGCATGTTGAAGCTGAATGTCAGCTCCTTGCTGGGATTGTAAATTGCGATGTTGAAGTGTAATTCCTTCTCGCGAAGGATGAGACGATACGTCAAACGGAAACTAATAAAAAATGTTTCATTATTTAAAATTTTCATTTTTTTAAAG
>WSZQ02071379.1:7798-18878 GCA_019419845.2 Weissflogia rhopalogaster
TGTTTATAACTCTTAAACAATTATAACAAACTTGAATGCTTTAAGGTTAGTGGATAAAGTAACTAATAAACTATTGTTATGCTAAATTTTAATCTTCTAAATTTTGGTTGTCTTGATTTATTTTAATGTTTGTTAAACAAATCATAGTTATTACATGTTGATAAAACTAAATTTAACTTTGATCGTCTATAATTTTTTAACTATTATTGATAACTCCAATATTTCAACTAGAGCGAGTAGAGTAACAATTAAAATAACAGCATATACAATTTTAGTTCTCTGAGAATTGACAGTATTGATTTATTGTACATTTTGTAACAAAGAGCATTGAAAATCTCTTCCTCACTTGCATCGATAAAAATAAGCCTGACTTTAATTGTTTATAACTCTTAAACAATTATAAGAAACTTCAGCATTTTAACTTAAGTGAATTAAGTCACTATTAAGCTAATATTAAGCAAAAGTAGAGGCTCCTACATTAAAGCATATTTGACTTATTTTAAAATTTGGAACAAAAACATATTAACGCTTTCAAATTGTTCTACACTAATTTATTCAGAATATAGCATAAATATTTGATTGTTACTATGCTAATTTTGTTCCTAACAAATTTATAATGAGTTATTAAGTAGTGTAACTGTTCGTTTATAGATATTTTTCCTTAAATTCGACAGATTTTAACTGTTTCTTCCGTCGGAACGATTTTTATATATTTACAAAGTAAAGGTTGTCTTTAATTGCTGATAACTTATTAACTATTAAACATAACTTCAATATTTTAACTGGTATAGAAAAAGCAGTTAATAGTCTATAATACAGCAAACTTTCAAGTTCCTAAGATATAACATTCACAATTTATTGAACATTTTGGAAGGAAATACATAGTAATGTTTTTAAACTAAGAGTGTTACTCATCTTCAATGTTTTAACGTAGGCTGATAAATAAACTATTAAGCAATTACCGTACAAAATTTAAATCTTCTACGATTTGGCGATCTGGACTTATTTTAAACTTTGTAAAAAAAAAAAATTTTCATGCATTTGGCCTAAATTTACGTTTTTCTTCTGCTTTCTTATTTTCTCAGTTTGACGTATCATCCTGTTGGTCGTCGCACGTGCCTGTAATTTCGATGAAAGCATAAATGAATATGTATTAATAACTGCTTTGATGTGTTTGCAGTGATTGATGTGATCGATGACAAGATAATTTGTATTTTCACGATGTTGACTTTTATTACATCTCAGATCGACGAAAAAATAACACGTACAAAGTACAACAACGGCGTAGCGAACGCAAAAATATCGCTTTCTAAAAAATTAAAAATAATTCCTCTTTGTTAAACTGACTGCAGCGGCTATTTTAACATCATAAACGAAGACGTATGATTTGATCGTATCTTTCGGAGCTCTTCACGTTTCTTTTTTAATTACTTGACGTTTTCGCCTTTTTGTTGTTGGTTCTTTTAATTTCCTTTCGTTTGCTGCTCGTTAATATGCATAAATACGCATGGTATGGAGATATCAGTGGTAGCAGTTTTCTTTCCTCCAAACAACGCCTAGTTATGAATGAATAGGAAACGCTAATTTGACAGTAACAAGTAAATTAAAAAGTACTTTTCGTGATTGAAACATCAGATTAATCACAAGAAACTCGATTGTATTCCTTCGGTGCTCTTCTAGGCGTGAAAGGACCGAATTTTTACATTTTACTGCCGTTATTCCCTTTTCTGACACAATGAGATGATATACAGTCAAAAATCTTACGAAAAAGTCGAAAAAAGTCTTAAAAAAGTCTAATTTTAACGTTTTTGATCGTTTGGAATGATCGTAATATGTTAAAAACGTTTGTTTGTGTTTAATCGTTAATAACTCTTTAACTATTATAGCTAACTTGGCAGTTGCAACATTTATTGATAAAGGTACTAATTGTCTACAATATTGCAAAGTTTCAGTTTTTTAGCATTTGACAAACGTGATTTATTTAAAATTTTGTATCGAAATGCCTTGCAATGCTTTGCAAACATCTGCGCATCGTCGATAAAAATAACCTTGATTTTAATTGTTTATAACTCATCAATAGTAATACTTAATTCAAATGTTTTAATATGGGTTAATAGAGTAACTATTAAACTATAGTCCTGCCAAAATGGAATCTTTTATATTACGGCGATCTTGACTTATATTAATTTATGCTGACACTCGAAAATCATAGGATATAGTCGAAAAAAGTCTAAAAGTCATTGAAAAATGTCTAAAAAACATGGAAAAAAGTCTGAAAAAAGTTGTAAAATGTAAATCAGAAAAGCATAATGTAAAATTTAAAAGTATTGCCATAACTTATTAATATAGACAACAAATAAATAATGAGAAACTGAATTATTTTCTTTCATTTTTTTCTATTTTTTAAGGATCGTGATTGAAATTCAACCTAGAAATGCATTTCTGATATTTTATACTTTTATATCTTACTTTAGAACCCATTATATTTACGATGCATGAAACGTTACGTTGCAGAGGCAAATGTAGAAATTTTACGATCCTCTTATATGATGATGACGAGTGTGCGCAGCAAATATTAGCCTACCACTCTGAAAAATCAACTATAAACTACCTAATTAATTCAATGCACAACTCATCAACGCGAATAAATAAAATTATAGATTACATCCCGACTCAATATAATTTTAAATATTTATTAAATTACTGCACTGGAAAATGTAAAAACTTTCATAAGCCTTGGAAGTTGACGGATAATTAGAAGAGCTTCAAGTAAATTGCTACAAAAATAAAAGCCAGTTTTTAAATATTTATAACATTCTGACTATTGAAGCTAACTTCAATGTTTTAACGTTAACAGATAACGTCACTATCAGTTTACTGTTGAACCAAAATTTTGGCAATTTCGACACAGTGTAAATTTTGTTATCAAATACTTATGAATGCTTTCAAATCGTTTTCTCTAATATATTGTATATAAAACATAAACATTTCTTGATGATATGGTTATTTCGTTCTTAATTAATTTGTTATTAACTATTAAACAGGATAATTATTACTTTATAGATATTAAACGTCAAATTTTAAAGATTTTTACGTTTTGCTGTGCTTGGACTGATTTTAATTTATTGTTAAATGAAAGTTTGCATCTAACCTTTGATAATTTATGAACTATTATAGTTAACTTTAATATTTAAACGTGTATTGTTAAAGTAGCTAATAGTCTATAATATTACGCAATTTGAGTTTCGTAGGATTTGACAAACTTGATTTATTTAAACTTTTGTGATAAAATGCATAATAATGCTTTCGATTACGCCGATAAAAGTTAGCTGGAATTTAATTGTTTATAACTCTTCAACAGTTAAACATAATTTCAATGTTTTAACATGCTTGGATAGAGAAGCTATTAAACTATAATTGAGCAAAATTTGAAATTTCTACCCTTTGACGATCTTGACTTATTTTATAGTTTATCGCAAGAAACATTTTCCTGGTCCATTTAGCCTAATACCTTGAAAAAAAAAACATTTTAGATACTTAAATCACTTAAATTTCGTAAATTTCATTACTTCTAACAAGTATAATTAATAAACTACGAATTCTACAATGCTACAGTACTATAAAATGTAATTAAAGCCTTGAAATTCAAACAAAATGAGAAGAAATCTCCTTATTATAATTTTATAATAAGATAAGGTCATGATTATCTCGATATAATCGTATTTCTCTTGTTTTGTAATGCATATTGTTTAAATAAGGACAACTTGCCTGAATAACGAGTAGTAAAATTATTAGATTATAGATATTTTACCATAAATATATCAGATGTTAACGTTTATCTTCGCTCGAAATAATTTTAATATATTGTTAAAAATAAATTTGCGTTTAATAGTGGATAACTCATTTACTATCTTTGTTAACTTCGCTATTTCAACGTGAACGGATAAAGTAGCTAATAGTCTACAATAATGCAAAGTTTTGATTTTCTAGGATTTGACAAACATAATTTATTTAAACTTTTGTGGCAAAATGCATGGTACTGCTTTCGTTTACGCCGATAAATGTTGACAAGACTTTAATTGTTTATAACTCTTCAACGGTTAAACATAATTTCAATGTTTTAATATGGTTGGATAGAGTAACTATTAAGCTATAACTGTGCAAAATTTAAATTTTCTACCCTTTGACGATCTTGACTTATTTGAATATTTCTAACAAAAAACATTTTCATGTTCCATATTAGCATACATCACTGAAAAATCACTTTAGGCACTTAAATCACTTAAATTTCGTAAATTTCGTCAATTTAAACCAGTATAATTGATATAGTGCGAATTCTACAATAGTACCATACTACAAAATGTAATTAAGGCCTTGAAATTCAAACAAAATTAGAAGAAATCCCTTTATTATAATTGTATAATGAGATAATGTCATGATTATCTCGATATAGTTGTTTTTCTCCCGTTTCTTTAATGCATGCTGGTTAAAAAAACGCACAAAATTAATTTCGGCAACGTTCTCGAAGCGTGATAATTTCGTAAACGCACAAACACCATGCGAGAATATGTTAATGCCAATATAATTCTTTGCGTGCTTTTGCTTTATACGCAAAACGATCCTGCATCCGATATATGTTGCTGTATGTATGCGTATATGTATGCGAATGTGTTTGTGTGAGTGTATATGGAATTTTCTCATAAATGCCATCAAAATTGGTTGCTCCTCGGCATGATCCAACACACACACACACACACACACACACACTCGCTGATGGGCCGGTTGGGCCCATTGTTGTTGAGCTCCTGAAGAGAGCTCTGACCGACCTGCAAAGCCCCATTACCTTCAGCTCCCGCTGCTGTCCATGTCCATCCTGTAGCCAATTTCATATCATTATACTAATTTCATCATAATTTCCCATTTTATCAGAGATTGGCATATAATAAGCGCAGCCAAGCGGCGTTTTAAAACCAACTCCTCGTCGAGCCTGGGGTTGGGAAATATGTTAAATAATTATCGATGTTGCAGGCGGGCTTTGTGCTCTTGCTCTTGCTTCGGCAGCGGCAGCAGGAGTAGCAGCACGACAACGCAACAACAACTGCAATATCAACAAGAAGCGTACGAAAAGACGCCGAACACACACAAAAAACGGCGGAATGTGATGCGGTGAGGGTAATTTATTAAAATGTAATCGCCCCGATGCGCTGGCTACGTTTATCGCTCCAGCCTGCGCTGTTTGCAGTTTTTCGCAATTTAAACAGCGCGCTGCCCGTTTACGTTGATTGCTTTTACGCGCGCCCGCGCTGCCCAAACAAACACGCGTAATATTTACATAAATATAATTATCAACGTCGCGGTGATAAAAGTAACTGAATTTGTTAAATTATACTCGATTTTATGAGTTTATTTGCTGCTGCGGCACTTAAAAACCTAAGAAATTCACAGAAAAAGACATAACATATACTAAAATAAGACATAATCCTCTAGTAAACTAAAATCAACTTTGTTAAATCGGCGAACTCAGTTTCTATCAATTATATATCGTTAAAAAATCACACAAAATATATTTTTTTTAACATTTAGAAGTGTAATCTTGAATGTAATTGTTTATAACTTTTTAACCGCTATAGCTAACTTCAATATTTCAACGTGACATGTAAACGTATCAATTAATCTAGTATTATGCCAATTTTGAGTTTTCTAAGACTTTGCAATCTTAAGGTATTTGACTTTTTGACCAAAAAACTTAAGTCGTTTTTCTTTTTCATCGATAAAGGTAAACGTGATTTTAATTGATTATAATCTTTTAACAACTATAGCTAACTTCAAAATTCCAAAACGGGATGAAAACGTAACTATTAAAGTATTATTATGCCCATTCTGGGTTTTCTGGTATTTGAAAAACTCACATTATCACAATTTTTGACAAAAAAAAACATTTTAAAGTTCTAAAATGTTTCCGATTACATCGATAAAAGTTAGTTTGCCTTTAATTGTTTATAACCTATTAACTATTATAGTTATCGTCATTGTCTCAACGTGAGTAGATAAAATAACTATTTAGTTACTACTGTGTCAATTTTTCGTTTTCTACGATTTATCAAACTTGAGCCATTTAAATTTTTTAGAAAAATAACATTTTTCAAACTGTTTAGGTAACCGTCGTTAAAGGCCTGACTTTATTTGTTTATAACTATTCAATTACCATAGCTAACTCCAATATTTCAACGTAAGATGAAAAAGTAACTATTGCACTATTATTGTGTAAATTTTGACTTTTCTAAGATTTTGCAAAATTAATTTATTTAAATTTATGTAAAAAAAACATTGAAAGAGTCTAAAACCTTTTCCTTTTAAATCGATAAAAGTAAGCTAGAGTTTAATTGTTTATAACTTATTAACTATTATAGTTAACGTTATTGTTTCAATGTAAGTCGATAAAGTAGCTATTAAGCTATTACTATGCAAATTTTCAATTTTCTACGATTTGTCAAAGGTTTACTGCTTGAAAGTTTACGCACAGAAAGTCGGTAACAAATATTTCAACCCAAAGAAATCTCAATTTTTTTAAATTAGAAAATCAAAAACTAACAAATATTAATATTCTGGTCACCTTTAACAAACATTAAAACAACGTAACAAAGAAATGAATAATAAATTGTTAAATAATCAGCGAATCTCTCACACAGCGCTAATATCGCTAATCTCACACATCTCGCAAGATTGTGTGCAAATCATAGAAAAAGCAACTTCAAAAAAATGGAATAAGATTTATAACTGTTATTGTTGAGCGCATATATCATTGACACGCTCGTGGTTTCCATGTTTTTTGTTTGTTTGCTGGCATCGATAGAAAGTCGAGGCGCAAATTGGCGGCCTACTCCATCAAACTACAAATAATTACTTTGTACGTACGTGCAGTACGTACATCATGCGGACATGTATGGAAATTAGTTTCGTTAGTTTATTTTTCCGCTAATTATTTACTAATTGATGGAAAAAAAAGTATGAGAACACCGACGCCGAGAGATTGAAATCTCTTTTCGTTTGTTTCTCGAGCGGCCGCGACGCATATTTCGCGCTGGCGTTCGTACACAATTTCGATATATCTACGATCTGCGATCTGCAACCGCTGCAATTATTGTGTACGTTTCTCAAATTGACTTGTAAAATAATCTATGAATTATTAACCATACAATAGAATATGAGTGTACGTCTAATGATACATGTTCAACACGCCGATAAAGGCATTGGAAAAAATTCGCATTCGTATTCGTATAATGAAATAATATCATTATTACTTCGAGATTATTTCTTCTTTGTTTTTCAATAGATATATTAATAGCATATATGAACAGAATATTATGAAAATTTCGAAGGAAATTGCTTATTTCATACTAAATTGATTGGTTTATGATATTTGTAATAAAATTTATGATATGTCAAAATCAACAAATCCACCTAGGTTGGAATTACGCAAAATAAATAGCTTAAGAGTTGCTTTATTCAACCACGTTTAAACTTTTGCAATAACTATAATGGTTAAAAAGTTACAAACAATCAAAGTCGATTGAAACTTTATAAATCTAAAATGTGATGTCGGCAAAAGTAAGCTCGATTTTAATTGTTTATAATTTTGTGATCATTATAGATAACTACAACGTTTCAAGGTGCGTTGATAAAGTAACTACTAATCTATTATTGTGCAAATTTTGCGTTTTCTAATATTTGAAAAACTCGAGTTATAAATATTTCTAGAAAAAGAAACATTGTAAATCTTTTAAAGTGATTTTCCTTTATGTCGATGAATGTAAGCTTGAGTTTAACTGTATATAACTTTTTAACCATTATAGTTAACTTCAATATTGCAACATAAGTTGAAAAAGTAACTAATATGCTTTTATTTTGCCGATTTAGAAGTTTTTACCATAAGGTAAAATTGAGTTATATACATTTTCCTAAAAAAAAACACTAAAAATTTCTAAACCATTCATAGTTTAGGCCGATAAAAAGGTTGCCTTTTAATTGTTCATAACTTTTTAATTATAATAGTTGCCTAAAATATTTCAATGTGAGTAGATAAAGTAACTATTAATCTATTATTATACCAATTTTGAGTTTACTATAATATGCCATACTTGAGTTATTTCTGTCAACAAAACTTGTAAATTGCATCAATTAAAGTAAGCATATCTTTATTGTTTAATTGTTTATAACTTCCTAACTATAACAGGACACTTCAAAATTTCAACGTTACAGGAAAGAGTATCAATAAAACTATTATTTTGCAAACATTGTCTTTTTTACGATTTGGCAATCTTGAGTTATTTAAATTTAAGGAAAAAAACTTTGTAAATCTTTAGAACCGTTTTTCAAAAACATGGACGTAAATTCAATTGTTGATAACTTTTTACCTATTCATGATATCTACAATGTTTAAACGTGAGGAGATAAAGTAACTATTATACTATTAACATGCCAATTTTGATTTTTCTAAGATTTGCCAATCTTATCTTTGTCATCAAACATTGTAAATTTCATGGATAAAAGTAAGCATGCTTTAATTGTTTATAACTTTTTAACCCTAATAGGTAACTTCAATATTTAAACATTACAGGAAAGAGTATACATTAAACTATTATTTTGCAAACTTTGTCTTTTTTATGATTTGGCAATCTTGAGTTATTTAAATTTAAGGGAAAAAACTTTGTATTTCTTTAGAACCGCTATTCCAATACATCGACATAACTTCAATTATCGATAACTTTTTACCTATTTATGATATCTACAATGTTTAAATGTGAGGAGATAAAGTAACTATTAAATTATTAACATGCCCATTTTGAGTTTTCTAAGATTTGCCAAACTTGACTTATTTTAAATTTTGTATCAAACAAACATATTCCTTCTTTTAAGTCAATTTCTCTAATTTCAAAAGGACAAAATGTAAATATTTTATGCTAATATGCTTATTTCGTTGGTAACCCTAGTGTGTAACTAAATATTAAAGTGTTACGCAGCGCTGATCGCATGCTCCCTTTTCATGGGCTCATTTTCTCGTTTGTTCTCGATCAAGATTAACGCGTATAAAGTGTTCACATTAAAGCATTAAACGCGATATAATTTGATAATTGACGCATTGTACAATCTCTATAATTATTTTTCCCCTGGCATCAATTATTATTATTCATATTACTATAGGCAGGGGAGTGTTCGTGAGAATCTCTTTGTTATATTTCAAAGCTGAAATTTGCATCAAATCAAATATTGCAAAATTTTAAAGTAAACTTGGTTGCATAGTAACAAATTTGAACAGCTAACTTTGTAACCCTTTAATTGTTTGTTGTTTCAACTGTTGCTATTCGTCCAGCTACTGACTCTGACTCTGAAGTCAACTGTTTGCTGTTTATTTCTCTTTCCATTAAACACATTAATACAATTACTGATAATGCGCCGCGAACGCTGTTGGTGGCCCTTCAATCCGTTCATAATTTGTTTAGATTGTAACGCAATTATTTATAAACGCACATATCGCACAATCATCATCACAGAGCGACGCGTCGGCGTCATTAACGTAAATTTTTAACAAACCGATTACGTTCTGTAAACAAAGCTGCCGTCAAATGAAATCTCGCGTTAAAGAAATTCGTGCAGGAAGTCATGCATATGCACAGCGTTGCACAGTGCAAAAATATAAATTGCGCGTATTCAGATTGTGCGCGTAATTTAAGATCGCACAATGCAAATGAATAAAAATGATACGTGTATGTAACACATTGTTGTCTCATCACTCGTGCTTTCTGTGGTCGTGGTCGCAATGCCGTGGGCAGATATTGCAATATAGATATGTTTGTTTTTCGTTAACGTTGTGAAAACAGGAAAAATAATATCGTAATCATCGCGATAAAAGTGTTACAACTTTGTATGCGCCTTGTCTAAAATCTATGCTGGTCTAGCTGAAAATAACAACACATCAACGATGAAGAACTAAAGCAATTCACATCAGTGGTTAGCAGATTGTATGAACGAAACTGCTGACTGGATGCAACTGTTTACTGCTCACTGCTCATCGCTGCAGATTGGCTGAAATTCTTCAGGCAAACGCCATAAACGCATGAACGTACGAACTCCTCATTTCGCGTCTATTTACAAACATTTTTAACATCAGAGAGTTTGATATGACTTATTAATCTTGAATTATTTACAAATTTCGATTAAAACATCAATTTTTATACGTTTTTAGTGTTTTTCTCAAATATTTCATAAATAAACTATACATATTTGTTTGTTTATATACATATTTCATTGGTAACCTAATGTTTACATTAAATATTAAACAATTTAACTATTAATTCATTTATGTTTCCTTAAATTTTACGCATTTTACCTTCTTTCTTTGTACCACCGTTTTTCTGTTTTCAAGTCAAGGAAAGTAACCTGACTTTAACTATTTATAACTCCGTAACAATAATAGTTTCTATCAATATTTATAGGTGAGTTTATAGAGGAGCTACTTCACTATAATATACCTTAATTTTAGTTTCATGTGATTTTGTAATTATTAATTACAGCAAATTTTGTAAAGAAATACGCGGTTTCATTAAAATCAATTTTCCAAATTTCTATTTAAAACTCGTTTGAATTTCCAAGCTTATAACTTTTCAACCAATATAATTAACTTCAATATTTCAACATAAGTGGTTAGAGGAACTATTAAACTATTATTCTACAAATTTTGATATTTGTACAATCCGTCATGAGTAAATTTATAATGTTTAAGTAAAAAAAACGGTTTCATAGATGGATAGAGGAAATCTTGACTTTAATTGTTTATAACTTTTCAATTATTATAGTTAATGTCAATGTTTGAACGTGAGTGGATAAAGGAACTATTTAGCTATTACGCTGCTTAATTTGAATTTCTTGAGATTTTATATCCATGAATTATTGCAAATTTTATCAAGAAATACGCGGTTTCACTATAATCAATTTTCCAAATTTTTATTTAAAAATCGTTTGAATTTCCAAGCTTATAACTTTTCAACAATTAAAGCTAACTTCAATATTTCAACATATATGG